>JAMALN010000057.1:0-77362 GCA_023630115.1 Cutaneotrichosporon sp. PK4640 | reverse complement strand
GGTACGCACAAACGTCCATGGAGTGGAAGTAGCGGACGCCAGGGCCAGTGCCTGCGTTGACGCGCGTCCATTCTCGGCGGTTGAGGTCTAAGGCCCACATCTGGTCCGACATGCGGCGGGACTGCACGACCTTGCCGCCATAGAGGAAGACTGTTGGTGGGTATGGCGAGGGGAGGGGGGAGAGCGTAATGCTGGGGCCCTGCTGTCAGTCAAAGGAGGGTGTAGTCACTCACGGTGAGCGCGAAGGGGACCTCGCCCTTGACGGCTTCGAACCAGCTGGAAGTGGCGGAGCCGTCCGCTGCGGACGACATGATGGGTAGGGGTGGTGGAGAGAAATGGGGTGTGTGAATGGAAGAGGGGGCGTTGTTGGTGACGCGTGCTAGGCGAGGGGGTTATGAACCGCTGGCCGCAGGGGGCGCGCTAGCGGACGACGTAGCGTGCGTAGCGTACGCAGATAGCGGGCGACGCCTGGCGCGTGCACTGGCCCTCGTGTCTGCTGTGGGGGTCAGCCGGAATGTCAACAAAGGCTGGGAGCTGGGGTGGGAGACGCTACTCTGCGGACTCTCAAGATCCCAAGGCCGGGGTTGGCTATAGGCTGTGGCAGGGAATGGAGTGGCGCGTGACGGGGTCACGGGATGGGCTGGGATGGGAATGGGGTGTGGGCAGGTGGGAGCTTGGAGGCTGAGACAGCGAACGAGGAGGCCAGCCGAGGATGGCGAGGTGATGGCGTCGAGGCATGAGACGATGGGAGAGGCCAGAGGCGGCAAGAGACGCGGCCAGATAGCGCCACGGGCTCGTGCGTGTGTGCATGTGTCCTGTGGCGCCGTCGTCCCTCGCTTGCTTCACACTGCAACCCCCGCACGCGTAACCCGCCGCCGTCATGAGCGGAGCAGGGCATTGTGTGTGCATGCCGGCCCATGCGCGATCGCGGCCATCATGCAGAGCCAGCTGATCCAGCGGATCAAGACAGACATGGAGACGTGCAAGAAGCGTGTCCCCGAAACACGGGCGCGTCGGTACCTCGGGGAGGGGGGCGACGTGCCTTTGTCACTTGTCACTCTCTCCACCCCTCCTTTCGGACGGACGCGTCCATCCTTCCCGACCTTCCTCAACGGGCAGCCGGATGCGCGTTGACTAGTGCATGGCTATGCGGTGGCCACAGTCGATGCAGCAGACGTAGAAACCCAAGCAGAGAGCGGAGAGGCTGGTCTAGACTCACGAGAAGCCGTGCGCAGGCACGCTACCGATCTGGGGTGTGTGGCGTGGGTGGAAGGACACACGCCACGACGAGGCGAGGGCGAGGCGCAGGCGTGGGGCGTGGGGCGCGAAGCGGGGTTGGGAGGGGATGTGGGGCAGGCGCAGGAAGGGCGAGGGGGAGAGTCGCGGGGGAGAGGCGCAGTGGCGCTTGGCGTGTCGAGGGTGCTGAGAGGGTGAGGCAGCGCGACGAGACGAAACGATAGGCCGAAGGTGGGGGGCAAGGTGGGGGAGGTGAAGGCCGGTGCGCAGGGGGGTAGGGGTTGTACAATGGGCTTTTCGTGACGGTGGTCCGAGCCAAGGCCGATAGTAGCTGTTCAAGAGTCAAGCGAGGTGTCTGTGTCCAGATCGCAGATGGATCACGACGACTCCTTTCGCTAGTCCGAGGCGGAGTGAGGGTGCGGGTGCGGCCGGCGCGTGATGGGGAGGTGGGTGCGGGGGCGATGAGTCGCGGCGGGGGATCGGGGGTGCGGTGTTGGGAGTGTAGTGATGGAAGAGTGTAGGAAGAGTAGATGGAATGAGATGATGCGAAGAGAAGAATGGAGATGGAGCAGAGTGAGTGCCAGTGGAGCAAGACGACGAGCGACGAGCAAGAGCAAGAGGGAGAGCGAGTGAGACTGCAGCAGGCTACAGGCGACGAGGGAAGGTTGAGCAGCAACGGTGTACGAGCAGAGGAGGGGACTGTGCGTGACAAAGAAAGGATTAGGGCGATGTATTAGGGAAGCTAGGGAACAAGCTATTAGGCTGGGCATTAGGACCGAGGGCCTGTTCTGGAATGCAAAGGGCCCTCCCTCGTCTCAGGGATGCCGGCATCTCCCTCGTCCCTGATGACATCTCCAGAGGGATCAGAGGGAACGGGGTGTACGGGAGTGATCGTGTTCCGCCCACCTGGTTCTTCATTTCCGACGCTGCTGGCTGCTGGCTGCTGGATCCAGCCGCGATCCAGTGGAGCGCCGATCCAATTCAGCGCGGCATTACGCTATGCTACGCAGACACACGTCGCCAGATTTGCCTCAAGCTCCGCCGATCCCCGGCGAGCTACGAGCGCCACCGGCCCGGGCGCTTGAATTGCTCATGTTTCCATGTGTTGCTGTTGCTGGGTGGGGGCCGGGCGGGGGAGGCCTCGTCTCGGCTGACAGAGGCGGTCTCGCCCCGCCGCGCCGTCCGACTGGCAATGTCTCATGCCGAGCCGCCTGCCCGCCGGCTCGTGTGCGCCACCGTCCAGCCAACTTTCGGTGCCGACGCGTCACGCGTAGCCGCGGTACGGAGGCGAGAGGCATCTAGGCAGAGAGGGCAGAGAGCAGAGAGGGGTCGGGGTACGGGGCACGGGGGAGGGTCGGGACAGATGCAATGGAACACGCCTGTCCCATGGCCTGGTGTGGCGTGAATTACGGGAAGCGCCACTCCCGAGGGCCTCAACCACACATGTCTGTTCTGTTCCATGCTACTGTGCCTGCACACCTGCGCACTAGTCTAGTGCCACTGGAACAGGCTGTGATGCAGGAGTACGTCTCCCAGTGAATGGGGTCTGCGGGCCTGCGGGCCATCATGGCTGCCGGGATGCAGCCCGCTGTCTCTTGCCACTCTGGTTTAGCGCATGTCAATCCTCCGACCCCTCGCATTGTTCCGGTTCTCCGGCCATGTAATAGCGCATGCAATAGAAGTACAACTACACATCTAGGATGCCTGGACACGCTTGTAGAACCTGCTGTCAGTTTTCTGCGAAGACGCGGCCAACTCACAAAATGTAAGAGGCGGCAGGGTGCGACACGACGTCGCGCTCGGTGGCGTCGCTGATGCGGCTGTCCTCGGCAAACTTCCAACGCCCGGCGTCGCGTACAAACGCCGTGTCTGGGGTCAGCGCGGATCATCGCGGGTGGCGGCGGCGGGTGGCGGCGGGTGGCAGACGACGGGAGACGGAGGTGGATGGGTGACTTACAGTGCCCGCTCGACAGCGTCCCAGAGTGGTTGGTCACGCCGTACAGGTCGTACTTGAACGGGCCGATCTGCGTGCGCGGGTCGTCGAGATTGTCGGATGCTGTCGGCTCCCGGCGCGGAACGAAGCGTGTGAGGTCGAGATTGGTCGTCGGGAAGATGACGGGAGTGTCGGACCGGTTCCAGAAACCCCCTGCGTAGCTGAAACGCTTGAGCTGGATAAGCAGCACCGGCGGCAGGCGGACAAGCGTCAGCGCCTTGGTCGCCTTGCGCGGCGCCTTGCAGGTCGTGCAATGCCTGTGTGTCAGTCATCCATGCAACACGGGTTAGGGAGAGGACCAGTATCGGCGCTTCCGGAGGGTCGGCCACCCAGCTTTGTGGTGATGCCGTTGCAGGTCCCAGGCACGGGATTTACCACGACAAGACAGAGTTGGTGCCTGACCCCCACAGCCCTTCTGGTCCAGAATCCCACTGAATGTCCACTCACCAGCCATCCTCGACACTGAGTGTCTCGGCGCGCACCCAACGGTCGATGAGTTCGGGGAGCATGACCCTGCTCTTCTGAGTGGGCAAGTCGAGTGTGAGCCACATGAACGAGTCGTACACCGTAGAGGTCTGGCGTTAGCACACGTCACGCTGCTTGCTTCGGCAAGTGCAAGGGCGAAACTCACCTTGCGACACGTCAGACACGTCGTTCTGCTCATGTATTGACCCTGGAAGAGGTCAACGATAAAGCTGTCGTCACGCTGCCGGTACAACGCCCACTCCTTGTCGCTCGCGATTTGTGGCGGAAGGGTCTCAAGTGCCTTCTCGCGCTGCGGCGTCATCTCGATTTGCGGCTTTTGCTTGACCCGGTTCAGGTCCTCGTGCAAGCCGTCGAGCACAAAGGACAGGAACTCTTGAGAGTCGTGCTGCTGGTTGCCCGCAAACAGGTCGTTGAAGCTGACAATGCTCTGCCGGAATGTAATCGGCGATAAACACTGCCAGTCCTCGCCCCAGAGTGCCGTGAGCAAGTCGGCGAAGGCTTTGGCCATGCGTCCCTTGGTGCCGAGGTTACTCGTCTCGTTCAGGTCGCGCTTGTAGGCGCCGTCGAGGAAGTATCGCGCGAAGGGGAACGTCGCACTCAGGCACTGAACTGTCGAGTTCATGTAGCAGGTGTTGCCGAGGTTCTTGAGACCTGTCAGGCCCAGTTTAGTGTCACGCCAGTACCGCACGCCCGTCTCGTTGAGGTTCTCCACGCGCTGCGGCAGACGCATCGGTGCGCGCTGGTCCTGCCGCTCTAGGCCGTGCGACGCGGCAGCGGGCGGCGGCTGTGGGACGCGCACTAGCCCGTGGGCCTGCGGGTACTCTATGCGTGGCTGCTGCCGCGGCGACCCGTAGTCCATGTAGTCGGTGCTGCTCTGTCTCCGCGTCATCGCGCTGGTGTGCACCGACGCGCGCGGGGGCGGGGCAATGCCTGTCTGCACCGAGTAGTTCGAGAACGAGTCGGTGCGGTTGTGCGACGGCACAGTGTATCCCTGGACAGCGCCGTAGTTGGACGAGATCGAGTTCGACGACCCATGCGTCGCGCGAGGCATCTGCGGACGCGCAACCGGAGCAGGTGCCTGCTGGTACGGCATGTATGACGCCGGCCCTGCCGAATACGACGCAGAGTAGTTGTGCTGGTGTCGCGAGCTGGTCATCGACTGGGGCGACCCGTGTGAGAAGTTCTCCGTGATCTCCTTGGAGTAGTGCGACGGCGACGTCTGGTACGACTTTTCGCGTGCGTGGCGCCTGTCCGGAATCGGAGGCGGCGCGTTCGTCTGCCGCGGCGACAGCGGGTTCGAGTGGCCGTTGGGTGGGCCGTTGGGTGGACCATTCACAACCGGGCTTGGCTGGTGCCCATGCTCCTGCTGGAAGCGCTGCATGTTGATCCTCCCTCTGGCCTTGATGAAGTCGATCCAACCTTCGTATCCGCCCAGGAGCAGTGCTGGCGAACGAGGCAGCGTCTTGGCGAACTCGTGCTCGTAAATAACGGCGCGCAGGTTGCCAGCTGCCGTCTGCCCCTCGCCCTTGCCAGGGAACATCTTGGAGCGCGAGTCGACGATCACAACGAGGTCGTACTGGTTGCGGCTTGCGAAAGCCATTTGCTGCGCTTCTGGGCTAATGGACAGGGCATTCTCGAGCTGCGTCGAGGTGAGACCAGGTCGCATGAGGACGGTCGGGTCGATCCACACGACGTTGACTTTACACCCGCGCTCCACATACTCGGTGCCGACGAAGCCCTTTTGGAACTCCTCTGACGGACGCACATCGACGATGAGCACGTCGACAGCGGCATTCATGAAGTACGACCTCAGCGTGTCGGGCGTGATCGAGCTGGTGAACGGGAAGTTGGGTTTGACGAGCATTTCGTTGGTAGGAGGGGGAGCAGAAGAGGCAGTTGGGGCAGAGGGACCAGAGCCGAGGCCTTCGCTCACTTGCGCTGGAGCTGGAGCAACCTGGGGGACCGGCATGGTCAATGGTTCCGGTGACAACGCATGGGCGGGTGGCGAGGCGTAGCTTGCAGCCTCGAAGGGCGGGAGCGGGGAAACACCGGCGGAACCATTGGCCGCAGGTGGGGACGTGACAGCGTCCGGGGCGTGTGTCGACCTTGCTGGCGACGGAGGGTAGATGTCCTCCTGCTGAACGTGAGCCTGGGTCGGAGATGTGAGCTTGGCGCCCTCGTCGATGATCGACGCGTGCGGGGTGTTGAAAGGCGAGAAGGCGAGGGAGTTTTGGGCAGCGAAGCCGAGCGTGCTCGCTGGCCGGTCCTGCCTTCGCACATCCGGGCTGGGTGGAGAGGGAGGGCGGTCCTCGTCCTTCTTGAGATCGTCCAGGCGGGGCGCGGGCGGAGGGGGCGGCAAAGGTGGCTTTGGTAATGTCCGCGTCCCCGGCAGGTCCGTCGGCACACTGGGCAGGCTGGGAAAGCTGAGGAACGCCGCAGCATCATCGTCGGTCTTCCTGGGCGCCTCGGGGAGGGGGCGCGGGCCATTGGAAGCAGAGGCGGGAAGGGCTGGAATCGCAAAGCCCTCGTCGTCAAACTGCTTGCCCAGCTCGTCCAGCGACGGGAAGGCCTTCTCAAAGTTCCCGAGGCGCTCAGCGGCGTCCGTCGGCGAAGAGGTTCGGGACTTTGCTCCGGGCGGAGTGGGAAGCGGGTGGGGCTGCCGGGGGGACGGGGTGGAGGACACAGGGCCCTCAGGCGCCCTCTCCGGTTCGAGATGGGCCGATCCCGTTGGCGAGGGCTGAGTGGACACGACGGCTGGCGGCTGAGTGGGCGGGGCGGAGGGTTCTGCAGCGAGAGGCGGAAGACCGGGCGCAGTCGATACAGCTGGTGATGGAGGCACAGAGCTTGCCGTTTGGAGCTGGCGCGCCGAGGCCGTCGACATGGCCGACGAGGGGCGGTACAGCGGCACCGAATTCTTGATGGGGCTGTGGTTGCTTCTCGTCGAGCCGCCGGTCGGGTTTGGCGAGATACCGTTCATGCCCGAGAGCGAGGCGCTCGAGCCGCGGCGGCTCAGGTTGGACGGCAAGTTGGATATTGACGGGGGGCGGGGCAAGCTGGGGCGGCGCTGGTGTACGAGATCCTGCGAAGGCCGGCGGGCTGGGGGCTGCGGGCGCGACGGCGGTGCAGCGCCGGGGCCGAGGTCGCGGCTGATGCGCTTGGTGCTCACGTCAACCCCGTGCCCCCTCAAGGCCTTCATGCGGTCCGCTATGGAGCCTCCGCTTTCGTGATCGACCGAGCTCCTGAGATGAGCTTGGGCAACATGTTTCACGTACGTGGACTTGTGGGTTTTCACGGGGGCGGCCTTGAGCTCCTCCTTGAGGACCTTGGCCTTGCGCATCGCGCCCTCGTATGTCTGCGGTCAGCGCAATCTTGATCTTGGGGTGGTAGATGACTCACGTTCTTGAACTCGGTGACGCGGACGTTCCAGGCGTGGTCGGCAGCGCGCGCCTCCTTGATCCGCTTGTGGAACGTGCATTTCTGGTAGGCGATCGCGAGGTGCATGTACGCGACGTACTGGCCTGCCTTTGAGCCGCGGCGCTCCTCGTTGCGCGCCTTCTCAGCTGAGCGGAGCGCGAGCTCGAACCAGTAGGTTGGGGGGTGGGCGTCGGCGCTCTGCTTCTCCAGCTCGACGGCGACCTCGTGGAGCCTCTCATAGGGCAAGGCATCGAGCGGGGTGGAGGGGAGTGGGGGGCGGGACATGGTGGATGGGTGTGTCAGCGGGCCGGTGTGCTCGGGTGTGCGGCTCCGAGGATGACGGCCCTTGTTCAAGGACGCATGAGATGGCGAAGGGGTGGATGGAGGTGGGAGGGGGACGGGCGTTTCGCAAGACAAGTGAAGAGACTAGAGATGTGGATTGTTGGATGAGAGAGGGAGGTTGAGATGGAGATGGGATACAGCGGTTGATGTGCTGGACAACGGATCAGTTGCCGATGACATGACTGCGGGGCCGACCCCACCGCCCACCGCACCGCAGGGTGGCACTACTGGTGCACTGGGTGGCACAGCACTGCCTCCGCCCCGTGGCCATGTGGGAGCGACGGAGTCAATTCATTCCGCTTCACAAAACACCACTTCCTTTGTCGCGGATCGAACAATGGACAATAGACCCACTTCGGTCAGTCAGCTTCAACGGCTGGGATGAGACAATCAACATCAATTTGCCACCCAACGCTGGTCAGCGCATCAGCGATCAGTCAGCACCGGCATCTGCGATCTGCGACTCGTTGTGATCGCGGCCGCCTTGTTCCCCCGCCCTGTACTCGACGCCACCAGCAGCTAGCTAGCCGCTGGCAGTTTAACAGTCGCCAACGGATCCTCCGCACGTCCGCACAAGGTCCATGCTCCACTGCGGCCAGAGTGTGGGTTGCGGCACTGCCGCACAGACCTCCCAGGCCTTGCCTCCGAACTGCGCCGGCCGTGCGCGACTGTGCCGATCTGCCAAGGCGCCACTTCCAGACTCGCCCCGCGTAGTCGATCTGGCCGCGACAAGGGTACTGTGCGATGCCGACGTTGCAAGGACTACAGATCTGGACCGGGTCCCCGTGGGGGTGCACTGTCCCGCGTCCAGGTTCGTTCATGGGCCATGATCATGTAATCACAGTGCGCTGCACGGTGCTGACTCCGCATGTAGACACAGTCCGTGCTTGCCATGCTTGTCCGTGTCCACCCACCCATGCCACCCAGTGGATCTCCCCTGCACCCTGGTACCTCGTCTTCTCACCAGCACCGACGTTCCTTCGTCTCACCATAGCCACCCCCTTTCACTTTCCGATCACGGGCGTTCTTGCGCCCCAGAGGCACATGTCATCGGCACAGACATGCCGCTTCGGCCATGTCCGAGACTGTGCACGACGCCGTCGACGTGGGCCGAGACTTGCTGATCTCATGGCAGCACTGCATGCTGCGGCACTGCGCCACGCTGCGGAGCGCCCCACCTGCTGCGCCAGGTTACGCTACGCTCGCTCGGATGCGTCATAGGAGCGTGAGTCACGCCCACGTGTCCCGCTCCGGCCGCCGAGATGAGCGCCGAGGCTAGCTGGCGGTAGGAAGCCCATCCGACGTGCCTGCGCTCAAACCCCGTCGCCACTGGGATGAGACGACGAGTGGCACGCTGGTGGGCTAAGCGAGAGAAAATTGAGGAGAGCGCCGATCACAGGGCGGCGGATAGAGTTTTGCTTGGCAGCAGCTGCATGGGTACAGGCATCGGCGGCATGGGGGCCGGAGATCTGGTGAAAGAGAGGTGGATGATCATGACGTAGGTCCCTGGGTGCCTCGGGGGAAAGGGCGGAAGAGGCAAGAGGCACGTTCATCTCATGTCGTCGAGGTCTGTCCGTTCATCCGCCATTCCGCCAGCCGTCATCTTGTCTCTCAAACTATTTTCAGGCTCACAAACGTGGGCGCATCTCTACACACGAACACACCCATGCATCTTTGGCCAAAGCCTGGGTTCAAGAAAAGCACAGTAAGCAGCGGCGTGTGATGGTGATGTGCGATGTGACGGTGACGAGGTGAATGGTCAAGTGGGCTGGGTGGCGAATCCCTGTCGTAAAATGAGCAGGGAGTGAGCCAGTTGGTGCGCGTCAGGGCAGATCTCAACTGCGGAGGATGGATTTTGACTGCGCCATTCCAGGGACAGTGGGGGAAGGAGGCCGAGGCTAGTCTCTCCCAAAATGACTGTATTCACGTCCAAGCAGAGCCAAGGCGACTGGAGAGCATGGAGAGGGGCCGAGAGGCGCGAGAGGGCGGGTGGTGGGGTGTGGCGTCTTGGCGTCAGATGTGTGCTCGGGGACCAAAGACCGGGCCAAAGTCGAGCAATCCACAGACTGAGCGTCCTGACGCAGTGGGCGCCCAGCACTCTTGCCTGCACGCCCCCCGCGCACGCCCTGTGTAGACATCCCTGGAGCCGCAGCCAAGGCGGCTACAGAGCCCCGAGCGACTGATGGGTTGGTTGGTTGCGGGGAGCGACATCATCGGCCGTTCATCTTCTACTTGTTATTACACTGGACTAGGCGGCATTACACCGCCATTTGGAAACACTTGTCTTGGCATAATCATCCGCCCCCCTTGTGCTCCCCTCTCTCCGCAGCCACCGCAGTTACAAGCCTCGCATCTCCTCATCTCATCACACCTTCCCTCTCCCTCTCTCCCTTGCCTCTCCCGCCCCTCCCTTTCGGCACCCGATGCGCCGCCGAGCTAGCCGACACACCTAGTTCATTACCCAAACCTACACAGCCCACACCACACACACTCTCTCTCTTCTCCACACTTCATCTCTTGATCCTTTCTTCATCTCTACTCTACTCTTCATCTACTCCTCCCCACTCCCGGCCAACCTTCTTCCACCCCGGCCACATTTGTCACCGCGACACACCTCACATTCCCGACCTTCCTCGCTTCCCGAACACCTCCCGCCCCTACCCCCTACCCCCTACCCCTACCCCTTCCCTCACCATGATCACCAGCGCAGCAGCGCTCGCCGTCCTCGCGGCTACCGCCGTCGTCGCCACCCCCGTCGACGTCGAGGAGCGCGGGACATTCGCCATGCCCCTCAAGTCGTTGGCCACACGACAGCACAGCGAAGACGCCACCGACCGCATGGCGTGGGCCGAGCACGAGGCAGCCAGCTTGCGGCAAAAGTACGGCAGCCTCCTCGACAAGCGCGAGGCCGACTACTTGGAAGAGACGAAGCGCTCGCTCCACAAGCGCCAGAAGGCCGATGGGCAGCGCGCAAACCTGATCGACGTCAACGTCGACGCCAGCTATGCGGGCACAGTCTCCATCGGCACGCCGCCCCAGGACTTTTACGTCATCATGGACACTGGCTCCTCCGACCTCTGGGTCATGTCCGAGCAGTGCCAGCAGTGCCAGGGCATGGACAAGTTTATCCACGGCGCGTCGTCCTCCCTCGAGCTGCCCCAGCGCCCGTTCCAGGTGTCGTACGGCTCGGGCGACGTCGCGGGCGAGATCGCCGTCGACACGGTCACCTGCGCTGGCTTCACCGTCGAGCAGCAAGGCTTCGGTCTCGTCGAGCAGACGCAGTCTCAAGGCGTCGGCTCGTCGTCGAGCGGCCAGTTAATCGACCCACCTCTCTCTGGCCTCATGGGCCTCGGCTTCCAGTCGATTGCCAACTCGGGCGCCACCCCATGGTGGCAGTACCTCGCCCAGAACGTCTGGAAGGACCCTCAGTTCGGCGTCTTCATGGCCCGCTTCCGTGGCCAGCGCCGCGTCTCGGACGTTGAGCAGCACGGTGGCGAGATCATCTTCGGCGGCGTCAACACCTCGCTCTACCAGGGCGACATCAACTACATCGACATTGGCCGCACCGAGCAGGACTACTGGCGCATCCCCATCGAGGCCCTCGCCGTCAACGGCAAGCAGGTGCCCTACAAGAGCCCCAGTGCCAACGCCGCGATCGACACGGGCACGACGTTAATCGGCGCCCCCACCTCGGTTGTCCGCGAGATCTACGCCGCCATCCCCGGCTCGCAGTCCCTCGCGAGCCAGGGCATGCAGGGCTACTACCAGTACCCGTGCTCGACCAAGGTCAACTTTGCCATGCAGTTCGGCGGCAGGACCTACTACATCTCGGACGAGGACTTCAACCTCGGTGCCACCACGAGCAGCGGGCGCTACTGCATCGGCGCCGTGTTTGCCATCCAGCTCTCGTCGAGGTCGCCCATCTCGTGGATTGTCGGCGCGACCTTCCTCAAGAACATCTACTCGACCTACCGCTACGACCCGCCAGGGATCGGCTTTGCCGTGCTCGCCGACGGTGTCCAGAACGGCGGCGCCGATTCGCAGGCCATCATGAGCGGCGCGGCCAGCAGCGGCGGCGGCTCCTCCAGCACCGGCTCTTCCGGCGGCAGCGGCGCCATCAGCCCGACGTCGTCTGCGCCCGCGCTCGCAGTGCCCGCGCTCCTTGTCGGCGCGTCCGTCCTGGTCGCAGCCCTCTTCTAAGCGCGCGCTGACCTCCAACCCCGCCTTCATACACGACGACAGATAACGCTTGTCTCATCGCATCGGTTTGTCATCCTTGTCACCTGTACTACTATGCCAGAGTACATGCACTAGACCATTATTTCGAGCGGGCCATGCCGCACCTGAGGCGCAGTTGGGGCGGTGGCGCAGTGGCAGCTGACGATACTCGCGATGGCGGTGCCCCGACCTGCGGCACAGCACTAACAGACACGGCAGCTGACACAGAGAGAAGCTTGAAATACTCGCAGCCCTGCAGATCGCCACGCACTCCCATTCCATTACAGCCAGATCACTTCTTGCCAAACAGGCGGGCCAGCACGCGGCGCACAACCTCCATTGCGCTGGGCGGGGGTGGGAGCTCGTCGTCGTCGGGCTCGGGCTCGGGTCTCGCGCACGGGCGGCCGTACGCGTCAAAGGAGCGGAAGCGCTGGGTAAGAATCTGTGCAGGTGGGGAGCGTAGAGATGGAGAGACGGAGAGACTCACGCTGCGCCCCGAAGACTCGGGCTGGCTCATTTTGAAGTGAAAGCAATGTGATGGGGCGCGTTGGCGTGAGCGTGAGATATAGGTGCGGCGAGATGACGGACATGGGGCATGGGGCGACGGGTGGGGGCGGATGGGGCAAAGAGTGTGCGTGTGCGTTCCAGAGATACGGCCCAGCGATAGTGATGCAATGCGTCCGCGCAATGCGTCCGCGCATCAGTTGTCCCGGCGGTGCACAACGGAGGGAAGCCAACACGGTGCCACTATGCATCTGCGATACAATACGTCTAATTGTTCGAGAAGCTCTGCGAGTTGTGCACGGGGCGCTTCTGGCGGCTGAGGCGCCAGGAGTCCTTGCTCTCGGCGAAGCGGTCGAACAGGGGCTCGATCTTCTCCTGCTGCTTGCGCTTCGAGATCTTGTTGGCGTCGGCGACCTTGAAGAACGTCGGCGCGACCTCCTGCAGCCACTTGGGCTCGATCACCGTCACCTGGTGCATGTACTCCTTGGCCGTGAGGATCAGCTCGTAGTAGATGCACCACTCGGGCTGGCGCTGGAACAGCGCCGACGACGGGTGGATCGACACGGGCGTGCCCTCGACGAGCGTCTTGTAGCCCTCCATCGGGTCCTTTTTCGCCGCATTCCGGAAGAAGCCCGAGCAGATCGCCATGCGCACCCGGTTGTAGTCGGTCCCGCACGACACGAGGTCGTGCTTGTACCGGTCCATGATGCCGACGAGCTGCTTGCGCACGTTCTGCGCCGTCTTCATCGCGCGCGAGTGCACAAAGTTCTCAAAGCACCACGGGTTGCTGAACTTGGAGTTCTTCCACCCGTTGTACACGGCGAGCAGTGTCAGAAGGTCGCCCTCGGGCTGGTGGAACTTGGCCTTCTTGGCGTCCGCCTGCGCCTGCTTGTCCTTGGGGCGGTAGAAGACCTGCCCACCAGACTGGAGCATCGCCACGATCGTGAGGACCTCCTCCGAGCACCCGTAGTCGACGCTCTTGATGAGCATCTTGCACAGTGGCGGGTCGAGGGGGAAGTCGGCCATCTTGCGCCCCACGCGGGTCAGGAGGCCCTCGTCGTCGAGCGCGCCGAGCGCGTACAGCGCCTCGAGCGCCATCAACATGGTCGCGGCGGGCGGCGGGTCCATAAAGTCGAAATTGATCAGGTCGTTGACGCCCATCGCCTTGAGCGTCAGAATCGTCGCGGCGAGGTTGGTGCGCTGGATCTCGGGGATCGGGTTCGGCAGCATCTCGTTGCGGAACGCCAGCTCCGTGTACAGGCGGTAGCACTTGCCCGGGCCGGTACGCCCGGCGCGTCCGGCGCGCTGCCGCGCCTGCGCCTGCGAGATGGGCGTGACGATGAGCGAGTCCATGCCGAGCTTGGGGTCGTACGCGTTCTGCTTCGAGAAGCCCGGGTCGATGACGTAGTAGATGCCGTCGATGGTGACACTCGTCTCGGCAATGTTGGTGGCGATGACGCACTTGCGCGCGCCGGGCGGCGCGGGGTCGAAGATGCGCGACTGCATCTCGCTCGGCATCGCTGCGTACACGGGCAGGATGATGAGCTCTGGCACGGCCGGTCCGAGCGCCTTGAC
The DNA here is from genome assembly GCA_023630115.1 of Cutaneotrichosporon sp. PK4640. Classification (NCBI taxonomy): domain Eukaryota; kingdom Fungi; phylum Basidiomycota; class Tremellomycetes; order Trichosporonales; family Trichosporonaceae; genus Cutaneotrichosporon; species Cutaneotrichosporon sp. PK4640. The sequence continues at coordinate 63,594 of JAMALN010000057.1, read as the reverse complement.
TCGTTCGTATAGGATTTCGCACGACGTGTCGATTTCTTCTTGTCCCGTTAGGAAGAGGAGAATGTCGCCTGGTGGCTCCATGAGGTGGATCTGGAGAATCGTGATGAGCGAAGCCTCGAGGTAGTCGCTCTCGGGCTCCTTGGTGTACAGCACCTCGACCGGGAACGTGCGGCCGGGGATGGTGAAGATCGGGCATCCGTAGAAGTACTTGGCGAACTTCTCGGCGTCGAGCGTCGCCGACGTGCAGATCAGCTTGAGGTCGGGGCGCCTCTTGCACGCCTTCTTCATGAGGCCGAAGAGGACATCGGTGGCGATCGTGCGCTCGTGCGCCTCGTCCAGCATGATGACGCTGTACTTGGTCGCGTCGGGGTCGATGAGCAGCTCACGCAGCAGCATGCCGTCCGTCATAAACTTGATCTTGGTCTCGGGGCTGGTGACGTCCTCGAAACGCACGTTGTAACCGACCTCGGCGCCGAGGCGGCACCCGACCTCCTCGGCGACACGCTTGGCGACGGACACGGCGGCGACCTTACGCGGCTGCGTGCAGCCTAGGCGCCCGCGCTCGAGCATGCCCTCCTCGGCGAGGTACTGCGCCATCTGGGTCGTCTTGCCGGACCCGGTGTCGCCCACGACAACGAGAATCTGGTTCTCCTTGATGGCCTTGACGAGCTGGTCGCGCAGCTTGTAGATCGGCAGCGAGCGGCGCTGCTCCTCGATGCTGAGATTCGTGATGCGGCCGTACGTCACTGCCTTGTTGGCCGACTTCCAGGCAGGCTGCTGCATCGCGAGCTTGGTCTGCTGCTGCCCGCGCAGGTCGGATGCAAACTGCCGGTCGCCGGCCTGCGCCATCGGGTCGAGCCACGGCTGCGTGACGTTCTTGGCCTGCTTGTCCATCTCGTCGTTGGTCTCGAGGCGGCGGATCTCGCGCCTCTCGCGCGCCTGCTCGCCACCCGCCAGCGCAGCGCGGTTCAGCGACCCGTCCGGCGCCTTGATGATCTTGACAGGCGAGATGTCGAGCGTCACCTTGGTCTGGCCAGCCAGGAACGCCGGCTCCTTGTCGTTGACCTCGATGTCGACGTCCTCCTCGACCTCCTCGCGGTCGGGGTTGTTAAAGTCGTCGTCGAGGTCGGGGTAGTCGGCGGCACTGACGGCGCCCGACGCAATCAGCTGCTTGATCTCGAACCGCTCGGGGCTCGACAGCCGCTTCGCGCCGCCCGTCACGCGCCGGTCCGTGGCCATCACCTCGGGCTCGGGCTCGCCGCGCCCGCGCAATGGCGCGGCGTTGGCGCCAGTGCCTATCCGCGCCGCCATGCGCTGCCGGTCCGCCTCCATCTCGCCCGCCGTCTTCTCGCGCATGTGCGGCGACAGGTCCTCGCCCGTCCGCTGGTCGACGTCCTTCATGCTCAGTCCGACCTTGTCGCCCGTAATCGACATGACCTTGACCTTGACGCGCTGCCCGCGCTGCAGCCCCTCGTTGGCCGTTTCGAGGCGCGCGCCGGTAATGTTGGACACGTGCACCATGCCCTCCCGCGCTCTTGGGGGGCCAGAGACGCCGTCGAGTGTGACAAACCCGCCAAAGTCGCGCACATTGCTGACAGTGCCGTTGTAGATCTTGTAGAGGATCGGGCGGTCGTCGAGCCCCGGCCTCCCGCGGCGGTCGTCCCGCGAGTCTCTCGAGTCGCGCGGTGGCCCGCCACGCCCACCCCACCCGTTGTCGCGCCCCGCGTACCCGTTGTCGCGCTCGTACCCGCGGTCACGGTCGCGGTCGTATCCCCTGTCGCGGTCGCGATCCCCGTAGTCATTCCGTGGCCGCTTGGCGCTCGGCTCGCCGTCCATGTAGTCGTCGGCGGCGGGCCGCCCGCGCCGCGCCGCCACCGCCTCGAGCTGCTTCATGGTGCTGTCCATCGAAAAGTCGGGGACGACCTCGGCGCCCTCCTTGGCCGCGCGCTCGCGGAGGTAGTCGTCCTCGCTCTTCCACCCCTGGTCGGGCATGGCGAGGCCGGGGAACTTGCGCGCCTGCAGCGCCTTGGCCGTCTGCGCCTCCTCGCCCAGCGACTTGCCCGCCGCAGCCTTGGCCTTGGCCTTGGCAGCCTTGCGCTTGTACTTGGGGTGCTGGGTGACGATGGTGCGGTCGAGGCTCTTCATGAAGTCGTCGCTGAAGTTGGCGCCAAACGCCTGGAGGGCGCGCACAAACTCGGTATAGTTGCCCTTGCTCTTTTCGTGCGTCTGCGATGTCAGCGGGGTCGGGCGGAGGAGTACGCACCGAGATGACAAACTCGGCGACCGTCTTGTCCTGCACCCGCGTCTCGTTGAAGATGTCTTGAGAGATGCGCGAGACGAGCGACAGGAGCTCGAGCTTGTACAGCTCCTTGTCCGCGCCCTTGTCGATGCCCATGTTTGCGGCGTTCTGGGTGGCGAGTGGAGCAAACGAGTGATGGAGAACGAGTTGAAGTTGAGGGACCAACATTCAGTTGAGTGGCAACTCCCGTCTGCGCTAAATGGGCGGCAGAAACAAATAATTCCAAATCATCTGGTCGTACATATCAAAAATGGCTATTGGGGTAAGTTGGTGGAGTATGTCCTGTTACGACTGCTATGAAGATCGCCAGCTGCGCTCTGCTCCTTTTCGTTGTTTAGGCGTCGGTGACACAGCCCTGCGACGCGTCCGACACGAGGCGGGCGTACTTGAGGAGGGTGCCCTGGGTGGCCTTGAGAGGGGGCGCGACCCACTTCTCCTTGCGCTTGGCGAGCTCGGCGTCCGACACGTCAAAGGAGATGGTGTTGGCCTCGGCGTCGATGCTGACAACGTCGCCGTCCTGCACGAGGGCGATGGGGCCGCCGACCTGCGCCTCGGGGACAACGTGGCCAATGACGAAGCCGTGCGAGCCACCCGAGAAGCGGCCGTCGGTGATGCACGCAACGTCGTGGCCGAGACCGGCGCCCATGATGAGCGAGGTGGGCTTGAGCATCTCGGGCATGCCCGGGCCACCCTTGGGGCCGAGGTAGCGGAGGATGACGACCGTCTTCTCGCCCTTCTTGATCGAGCCGGACTCGACGGCCTCGACAAAGTCGGACTCCTCGTCAAACACGCGCGCCTTGCCGGTGAACTGCAGACCCTCCTTGCCGGTAATCTTGGCGACGGCACCGCCGGGCGCGAGGTTGCCGCGCAGGATGCGGATGTGGCCAGTCTCCTTGATGGGGTTGGACACGGGGCGGATAATGTCCTGGCCCTCCCAGAGCTTGCCGTACTTGGCCATCCACTCCTCGCAGTTCTCGCCGAGCGTCTTGCCGGTGACGGTCATCTCGCCGCCAGTCATGAGGCCCTCCTTGATGAGGTAGTGGATGACGGACGGGGTGCCGCCGATGGTGTAGACGTCCTCCATGACGTACTTGCCCGAGGGCTTGAGGTCGGCGAGGAAGGGCACGCGGTCCGAGACGGACTGGAAGTCATCGATGGTGAGCTCGACGCCGACCGAGTGGGCAATGGCGAGGAGGTGGAGGACGGCGTTGGTGGAGCCGCCGAGCGCCATGGTGAGGACCATGGCGTTCTCAAAGGCCGCGCGGGTCATGATGTCGCGGGGGAGAATGTTCTTCTCAAGGAGGTTGAGCATGACGTCGCCGATGCGGTCGCACTCCTCAAGCTTCTCCTTGTAGACGGCGGGGAACGACGACGAGCCGGGGAGGGCCATGCCGAGCGCCTCGGTGGCCGAAGCCATGGTGTTGGCAGTGTACATGCCACCGCACGCGCCGGGGCCGGGGCAGGCGTTGCGGATGGTGTCGTAGCGGGTGGCCTCGGCCTCCTCGGTCTGGCCCTCCTGCAGGTAGCGGCCGTAGGCCTGGAACGCCGAGACAATGTCGACGACCTCCTCGGGGCGGCCGGTGGAGCCACCGCCGCAGTGGCCGGGGCGGATAGTGCCGCCGTACACCATGAGGCCGGGGCGGTTGAGGCGGCCGAGGCCGATGAGGACACCGGGCATGTTCTTGTCACAGCCGGGGACGACGACCATGCCGTCGAGCCAGTGGCCGCCGGCAGCGGTCTCGACCTGGTCGGCGATCAGGTCGCGGGACTGCAGCGAGTAGGACACTTGGGGTGAGCTGCGTCAGCGGGGGGGACGTACTGCCGCGGGTGCCCATCGAGATACCGTCCGAGACGCCGACAGTGCCGAACTGGTAACCAGTAACGCCGGCGCGCTGGAGCGACTGCTTGATGCGCTGGCCGAGACCGAGAATGTGCCCGTTGCATCTGACGTTAGACAAGCCCCGGAAAGTCGCTCACGGGTTACCCTCGTACCTGCGGTCAGTCACCGCCCATCAATCTGCGCCCGAGGCCTGGGCCCGGGGGGACTTACCAGACGGAAGCGACACCGATCATGGGCTTGGCAAGGTCCTCGATGTTGTCGATGCCGTCGGTGGCGTAGAGCATGGCCTTTGGTCAGTCTTGTTTGGAGCTGCAGCCCACCTGGGAAGCACCCTGCGACTTGGGCTGGGTGATGACCTTGGAGTAGCGGTTGAGGCCAGCCTTGGCAGCGTTGCCCGCCGAGGCGGAGAACTGGCGCTTTGCCTGGCGCTGGTTTGCGCGGAGGACGTTTGATCCGATCATTGCTGGTGGAGTGGGGAGTGAGGAGTTGCCAAAGACTACTCTTTTAACATCTGTCGGTCATGGTCGAAGCCGGTAAAGGACTTTGGGATTGATCGATTCCTACTCGGCCGAGTCCTGAACCGTCAACCTGACCCGTTTCCCTTCAAAACTAGTTGCACTCGACCTGGATCGAAACAACGTCATCAACCAATCGACGCGAAGAGTGGAGTCAGCTACATCTTACTTAATATCGCGTGGTGTTTGAGTTGTGGCCATGGGTAAGCGCTGCCTCGGATGTGTGCCTATTTAAACCGTTCTTTAGGCCTGCCGCCTCGTGGCTCGCGCGTCACGATCGACATGTCGACGGGCGTGGAGGTCGTCTGCAACGCCCAACTACACCACCCCACACCAACTTCTCACAATGGAGGAGGAGCCCGAAACCCCGTCCCTCGTGGACCTCCTCCAGCGCACAGCAGCGGCGCAGCACCTGCCCCCGCCCGACCTCTCCATCCCCGCAGCCCAGGACTACCTCGACACGCTCCAGGCGCTCCCGCTCAAGGCGCTGCTGGCGGAGGCGGGCGCAATCTCCGACGCGGCCGGCGGCGTCGAGGGCGAGCTCACAAACCTCTGCTACCGCGAGTACCCGACGTTCATCTCGGTGCACAAGTGCTCCGAGGCGGTGACGAGCGCGTTCGACGACTTCTCCTCGTCGTTGGGACGGCTGCTCGACGCCGTCCCGGCGCTCGAAGACGAGTGCCGCACCTTCGTGCGCAGCACGGCGGGGGTGCAGGACGCGCGCGCCAAGGCTGCCCTCGTCCAGGAGCACCAGGACAAGCTGTTCGACCTTCTCGAGATCCCGCAGCTCATGGACACGTGCGTCCGCAACGGGTACTACCAGGAGGCGCTCGAGCTGAGCGCGCACACCACCTCGCTGCTGGGGCGGTATCCCGCCGTCGAGCTCGTGCAGGACGTCGCGAAGGAGGTCGACGGCGTGCTCCAGCTCATGCTGGCGCAGCTGCTCGCCCTCCTCCGCGAGCCGATCAAGCTCCCCGCCCTCGTCAAGACGGTCGGCTACCTCCGCCGCCTGAGCATCATCGGCGAGGACGAGCTCGGCCTCGCGTTCCTCGTGTCCCGCCTCAGCAACTTTAGGACACAGCTCGGCGCGCTCGAGCGCGACCGCCCCGACCCGGTCCGCTACGTGCGCAAGTACGTCGACCTGTTCCGCGAGCACGTGTTCGACATCATCTCCCAGTTCGGCGCCATCTTCGAGGGCGCCGCCGGGGCCGCGCAGCTCGCCTCTTTCGTTGGGCAGTGCGTCGACGAGCTCGTGTCCGTCGTCGCCGCCAACGTGCCCAAGATGAACGACGCGGCGTCCCTCTCCTCCATCCTCGTGCAGCTCGGATACTGCGCCCTCGCGTTCGCGCGCGTCGGACTCGACTTCTCCGCCCTCGTCACTGACCCCTTCGCGGAAGCCGTCTCGTCGGCCTTCAACGGCGCCGTGGCGGACGCGACAAAGGGCCTGACCCACACCCTCGCGCAGGCCGAGAAGGGGGCCGGCTCCCCGTCCTCCGCCCTCCTCGCGCCCGAGGCCCTCCCCGCGCTCCTGGCCGCCGACAGCCCCCTCTCCTTCGTCCCCTGGTCCGGCTCCCTCGACTCCCTCCCCTACCTGGCCAAGTTCCCTCCCCTCGCGATCCTTGTCAACGCGCACCTCTCCGCCCTCAACTCCCTCCGCCTCCTCGCCCCGCTGCACCTCCACCCGGCCCTCGCCGCGACCCAGTGCGCTGCCCTGACAAAGTGCACGCACGCCGTCGCCCAGTATGTGCGGCAGGCCGTGGCGGTCAGCGACCCCATGAACCCGGGGGGCGGGCACAAGCGCTCCAACTCGGGCCGCGCACACCTCATCAGAAGAAACTCGGAGACGCAGCTCACGCCCGAGGCGCGTGCCGCGCGCCGGCGCGAGGCGCAGCGCACCTGCGTCGCCTTCGCGGACGCGTGGACACATGCCGTCGTGCCGTTGTTGCGGGCGGCGCTGGACACGGGCGTGTTCGAGGAGGCGCTCGACGACAACGCCGAGCTGCAGGAGACGCTTGAGACGCTCGAGGCGTGGATCCGTGACCAGGACGAGGGGGTGGAGAGCCCTGTCAAGGAGTCGGCGCGCACGCCGAACGGCTCGGGGACGGTCACGCCCATGGCCGTGCATGAGGAGGAGGTCGTTGGCGAGCCGGCAGAGATGAGCGCTGTGGACCGCGCGGCGTCGCCGGTGCGATCACCGTCGCCCGTCAAGGCCCGCTCGCCGTCGCCAGCCAAGGCCGCCCCCCGCTCGCCATCACCAGTGAAGCCGTCGTCGCCGCTAAAGGAACGGTCCCCCTCGCCGACCAAGGCTCCTTCACCTGTGAAAGAGCGCTCCCCCTCGCCTGTCAAGGCCCCCTCCCCACCCAAGACCCCACCCCCTGCCTCGCCGGTGAAGCGATCACCATCCCCAGCCAAGGCGCCCTCTCCCGCCCGCTCCCCATCCCCGAAGCCCTCGCCCATACCACCCCAGTTCGCCATCGACACCCCATCAGCTTACGGGACGCCGGCGGCGTTGATGACACCCGCAGCCCTTGCGACGCCCGCGGCTCTCGCGACTCCAGCGGTCGAGACGCCGCCCGTAGTGACGCCCGACCTGGTTGCTACGCCAACAGAACCTGCGCCGGAGCTGGAAGCGGAGGTTGCCCCACCCACGGAGGAGGCCGTCAAGCCCACCGAGGAGACCGAGCCCTCCAAGCCTGTAGCTGCCGAGCCTGTGGCGGAGGAGCAGGCGGAGGCCGTGGAGACGCCCGAGCCCAACCCGGCGACGGAGACGTCCGAGGCCCCGGCCCCGCCCGCTGCGCCCGTGCCCGTCAACGGCATTGCCGATGCGGAAAAGGCCGAGACGGCCGAGCGATCGGCGCCGGCGGACACGACCGACGCAGAGGCCACCTCGGCCGTGTCGGTGCCTGAGCCAGCTTCTGAGCCAGCAGAGAGGCCAGTGTCACCTGCCAAGCCTCTAGCCGACACCGCACCGGCCGCCGTTGACGAGTCCGCACCCGCCGAGGTGGTGGGAGACACACCTGTCAAGCCTTCCGCACCTGACGCCCCCGCACAGCCTCCATCAGCACCCGAGACGCCTGCCGAAGAGGCCGAGGACGACCTCGCCGAGTCGACTGAGCCATCACGGCCACCGTCCCCGACTGCGGCGCCTTCGACCAGCGGCGGGGGCAAGAAGAAAAAGAAGAAGAACAAGAAGAAGAAGTAGAGTTAGAGCGGGAGCGGGAGCGGGACGCATTGTAGACGCCATGCATGACGCCCTATTAGACGCAACGTTAGGAAACAGGCTATGTAGTGTGGTTGCACTCGTCGAGAGCGCTGCCCCGTCCAGGGAGCGTACGCGCCCCTCGAGAGCGCGCATGGTCGTTTGTTGTGTCGTGTGTTGAGCTTCCGCCAGCGGAACCGGCCCCTGCCCGTCCTTAGAGGAGGGTGAGGTAGTTGGAGGGGGCAATCTGTGCGTCAGCAGTGGCGCTCGGGCGCGTCGGGGTAACGGAGAAGCTGATAGCCGAGGGGGCGGTGGTGCAAGGCTGTGCGGAGGTTTTTGCCACCACCCGCATTCCGCAGCGCGCCTCTGCGTCATCGGCGACGGCGCACACTCTAATCGTGTGCACCGTTGCCGGGGTGTCGCAGCAATGTCTCACAGCACCGTGGGAATGGTGTGCTCGCCCGCAGCTCGCTGCAGCTCGCAGGATGTGGGAAGAGTACTCACGCCTGTCTGCCCGCTGGCCGTGCGGACCTGGTACCACTTGCCGGTGGTGTCGTGGACCTCGAGGATCTCGCCCTTTGCAAACGAGACCTCGTTTGGGTCGTCCGGGCTGGCCGAGTACGCGTAGTTGGCCCGCGCCTTGTGCTTGTACGCGACCGTGTCGGTGCTCTGCCCGATGGCGGAGGCAAAGTCGCCCGCCGGGGACGCGGCGTTCATCTTGACGGGCGACGGGCCGTCGAGGTTGATGGGGGTGCTGTAGCCCATGGAGCCGCCCATCCCGCCGTTCGAGTAGCCGCCGGGGAGCTCGTGCGACGACATGCCGCGGTCGGCGCCGTTGGCGCGTAAGCCCGCGCTCTCGTTGCCGTAGATGCCGGCCTCGGCGCGGCTCGCGCGCCCCGAGTGCCGCCTGGAGCCGGGGGCGCCGCCCCACCCGCCGACGGTGCCCGAGCCAAAGGTGTAGAAGAGCCACGAGTCCTCGTCAGAGGTCAGGAAGAGGAGCCAGACAATCTGCCGTCAGCAGGCAGGCACAGAAGGAGAACTCACGTCGACCATGCAGAGCAGGAGCCATCCGACGCCCGTGGCAATCGCGGAGCCAGCACCCTTGGTGAAGATGTTCTGGACGCCGGTCACGGAGAACACGAGACAGATCGCCGTGAAGATGGCGAGGGCGAAGCGGTGCTGCGAGAGGGTACCGCCGCAAGCAGAGAGGCTGGCTGTCAGTGAGGCTCCCGGGGTGCGGGCGCAAGCGTGACCGCGAGACATACAAGAAGAAGACAATGACAAGACTGGCGCGTTAGTACTGGTAAACACACGCCAACTCACATCTGGGCCCAGATTGCGAACCAGAGGACACCGAACAGAGGCTGGTTGTTGCCGGGGGCACCGCCGCCCCACTGTGCTTCGCCGACACATTGGCCGATGAAGGCGATAAACCACGCGACGAAGGCGACGCCTACAGTGGCGGCTATGGCGGGGTTGCGCACCACGGCGCCAATGTCAAATCCTCTGCCGACCATTGCAGATGGGGATGGGAGTGGCACGAGATGGAGGTAACTGAGGGGGTAGTTGTTTGTTGATAGCAGGTGGTTGTGGGAGAGTGGGAGGAAACAAGAAGTGGGATGAAATGGAGGATTGTTTGTGAAGAGGAGCGAAGGTGGATGGATTGGAATGAGAGACCCTTTAGATCCTTTAGGTTTACTTGGAATGGAGCCGCAACACACCGACAACAATGACTGGCAGCTGATCTGGGGGCTCATGGGGCCCGACTCTGTCCGTAAACACTGTGCACGGATCTCTCTCCATCCTCGGTCTCTTTCTCCCTTGCTTGCTGTCTCTCTTGCTCACTCTCTTCTGCTGCGGGCTGCGAGTTGCTCGCAGAAGAGGGAGGGGCGACGACGCTCGCGCCGTGTTTAGGGGCACTGCAGTTTGACTGGGGTGGCGGTGAAAGAGAGCTGTGCCTTTTAGACGCCACCCTGGTTCTGCCATCCTCCTGCCCAGCATGCCCAGCCTTCTCCATTCGACTCCGTCTCTGGATCTCTGTCAACTCTGACACCTCTGGATGTATGACTCTTAAACTCTGTCCGAGCAAGGACGTGGGAATCACAATGATGCGCATGACCAGAGCCATCAAGCACGCGCCACGTCTCACCCTGGCTTTCCCCCCTTGTGCTTGAGTGCCGAGGTAATGTTTGATTGCTTTGGTGATACAATTCATCCTATTCCCCTTGCACTTGTTCCTAATACGCGTCCTCTCCTCTCACGCCTGTGTCCCACTCCCAAGGCGGTGGATATCGGCCGTCTCACCGTTTTCAGCACTGCAACAGATAAACCACCGTAAACATTGACACGAATATACTCCCGTTGCCACCCAACGTCATGTTGCCGCCCACACACGCAACCTTCCCCCGAGATAGATGCCAAAGATCAACATTACTCCATCAGCATCACGCGAGCCATCATCACAAACTACAATCCATGGCTAAAAGATAACCCCGGCACACGATGCAGTGCCAAGTCTGTGAAAGCACACGCGACAAGCTATACTGCCCTCCATGTCTCCAGGAAGGGTACGCTGCTCCCTTGATCCAGCTGACACAAGTGTGAATGGCCACACGGCGATGAAGCACGACCTCGCGGGCCAGGTCGCCACGGCGCGTGCGCACGCCGAGCGTCTGCTCGAGGGTAGCCCTGGTGTGCCGGGCGCTGCTGAATGGCGCGAACTGCGCGCCAATGTCGCCGCCGCGGAGGCACGCGTCGCCGCGCTGCGGGCAAAGATCGCGCGGACTGCGGAGGAGGCTGCGCGCAGTGAGCTGGGGTGACTCCCTTGAGCTGACATCAGTGCGTGCCTCCACCTCCTCGGCTGAGACGATACGCCTGCGCCACCAGACGCTGGACGAGGCGATGCACGCCATCCCCTCCAAAGACGACATGGCCGCGCGCATCGCCGCTGTGCGGCAGCAGCAGCGCGAGGTCGGCAAGCGCATCATCCAGGCGCGCAAGGTATTGGTACGCGAAGCGGTCGACGTCTTCGGCGTCCAGCGCATGCGGGGCTGGGAGATCGCCGGCCTCGAACTGCCCCCTCCGGACCTCTTCAGGAGTAGGTTGCCCCCCACTTACCCTCTGACGCAAGTGCACCCCTCGGCGACGATCAACGCGGCCCTCGTGCACACCGTCCACCTCCTCTCGCTCCTCACGTCCTACCTCTCCCTCGCGCTCCCCTTCGAGCCCCTCTGGCTGTCCGGGGAACACATCGGGCGGCCGGTCATGAGCCCCAACATCCCGTTCCTCGGGACCAAGAAGTTCCGCGAGAAGAAGCACGTCCTCTGGATGTCGTCCAGTGCGCCGGCGCTCGCCCGCTCGCGCAAGGGCGGCTTCGCCGTGCTCAAGGGCTCGGCTCTGGCCGCCGTGCTCGCCCGCAGCGCCTCCAAGCACAGGGGCACGCTCACGGCCTTTGCGCTGCTCGCCGACTCGGTCGCGTATCTCGCGTACACCCAGGGCGTGGGCGGCATCGGGATCGCCGACGCGTCAGAAGACGACGTCGCCGAGGGCGTGCTCGTCTCCGCTACCAACGTGCTCGAGCTTATCGCGCTCACGGCCGAGAGCTCGGATCTCGGGGTCAGGGCGCACGAGCCTGGCACAACGCAGATGCTGCGACACATCGGCTTTGGGCTCGACGTCAACAAGGTCGTTGAGAGCGTGTTGGCGGCCGAGAGGGCGCGATGGGGCGGGACGCACGAGGGGCGCGAGGAGCTTAGTGAAGGGTGGGACATGATTGAGGACGAGAAGGAGGATTCATAGGGTGATAGAGCGTGGGGAGTGCGAGGCAGTGTTGTTGTAGCACCATAATCAAGCACCCATGGCCATGCTTCAGAGAGAGAGTGTGCAGCATTATGCAATGTATGATACAACAGACTATAGACAGAGGCGGAGCTCTCGCTCACCCCACCCGACCATATGATATGATGCTACAGTCGTCCATCTCGGCCCACACCCGCACCCCAGACGCTTCGACTGCCACTCGGGCATACGCGCCCCTCCCTTCCCCACTCTCACTCCGTGGCGATAGGTTCTGCTGCGCTCGCCCGCGCCCTAGTAGATCTCGTACCCGTCCGTCTCAAAGTCCCACGTATCCTGCCCGTAGCGCACGCGGTACTCGTCGTGCGACATAAAGTGGATGCTCGCAAACGTCGGCTGGTCCGGGAGGTTGACCCAGGACGGCATGGCGCTGAGCAGGCCGTTCGGGTACCCGTCCGCTGCGGTAACCGTCTGGAGGCGGTGCACGAGCTTGTTGAGCGCGCGAAAGTCGCCGTCGAGCTCCTGTTTCCGCGCCTCCCAGTACTCGGTGACGGCGTAGTGGTCAAAGTCGGGGTGGAACTGCCACTGCGCGAGGCGCTCGTCCATGAGCGCGAGGCGGCAGAGGTTCTCCTCCTCGTCGAACAGGTCGTCCTCCTGCGCCGCGCTCTCCCCGCGGATCGCCTTGCGGACCTTGTCGTGGAGCTTGGCCTCGGCGATGCCAGGCGACACATTGAGGAACGCGCGCTCGACGCTCTCGAGCCCGACGAGCACGATGCGCTCGACGCAGTGCAGCTTGGAGCCGAGAAACTCGACGACGCCGTGCAGCAGCCCGAGCGGCGGCGCGTCCTCCTCCGGTGCGGGCAGGTCGTCGAGCGCTTTGCCCGGCCCGCCGAAGCGCGTGTCCGGCCCGTACCGCCTGTCGCGGCCAAAGATGACGACGAGCTCGCGCGGGTTCTCGATCCGGTTGCGCCGCCGATTAAAGCTGTTCGTCCGGTGCCGGTGGGTGTTGTGCCCAAAGTCGCACTGCTCGAGGAGCGCGATCCCGGGGTCGTAGCGGAGGTTGATCACGAGCTTGTCCAGCGGCTCGACGTACATGTCGTCGAACAGCGCCCCCGGCTCGCACATGTATCCGTCCCACGACGTCTCGGCGTGCGCAAACTGCACGATCGTCTCGGCGCCCATGGCGAATATGGTGCCCATGTCCCAGCGGCGCACGCGCTGCACATTCCCCAGCGCCCAGCGCAGGAGGTTGCGGTCGTGCTCCTCGAGGATGCGCCGCACCTCGGGCTCGGCGAGCAGCGCAGTGTCCCGCACGGGCTCCTGGTTGTCGAGGCAGACGTCGTTGCAGAAATCGACGATGCGCGTGTATCGCCGGATGCGCGCCGCCCAGTGCAGCCGCTCGGCGTCCGAGGCGTCCTCGTCCTCCCACCGCACGCCTGGGAGCCGGCGCCCGCTCGCCGTGCGCAGCTCGACGTTGGACGGCGTCGGGCGCGCGGCGAGCTCGGCGATCGGCATATCTGGGGGAATGTCCTCTTCGTAGTCGTGTTCGCGGGCGGTGATGTGGTGGAAGAGGTCGGCGTCTATGCGCGCCTGGAAGAGGCGCGAGGTGCCGCGGAAGGCGAAGAGGACCGAGTAGTGGGCATTTGCGAGGATGTCGTCTATGAGTTGTGGGAGGGCCGAGTGGTCTAGGACAACCTGCCCGGGCATTGAAGGGATGACTGGAGAGTTTGAGAGTGCAAGATGTTGAGACGGCGAGTTCGAGGTCGTCTCGTCTCTTGTCTTGGTTCCTGGGGCCTGGGGGGGGCGACTTGTGCACGCGTCAGTCGTGTTGGGCGGCAAATCGGTCTTCAGCGTGTTTTCTAATGCCATTAGAATGACATTTATAATAACAGACATTTGCTTCCGTCATACCTTGTTGACATGTGGCCCCATCCGGTGGGTCACGCCAGTGTTCGACCCCGTCACGGTCCCGAGTTTTGGGCAGAGCAGTAAACGTCAGCCAGCAGAGAGTGGACACGATGGATGCAGACATGCGCAGACGTATGACATTGAGTACGACGCGTGTGTCGCTTCTCACTACCTGTCTCTCCATCTTCTCACCATCTCATCTTCTCTTGTAGACTGGTGACATCCCCTCGCACGCTATCGCCCATCGTCGCCACCCGACCCTGACGTAACCCCACATCCTGCCCCGGGTCAACATCTCCATCGCCCACTCCCTCCCATCGCCATGACAAGCCCACGGTCCAGTCCCCGCGGGCCGCCCCGCACCCCGCGCAGCCCACACAACGGTGTGAACGGCAACAACTCCCCAAGCGAGCGGTACACGAGCCTGCGCGACCTCGTGCCCCCGCACAGCCCCGTGTCGCCGCGCCGTGCGACGCGCGACTGGAACTTTGCGCGCGGCGTCGAAGAGGACATGGAGGAGCAGCACCACTCGCGGTGGGAGCCCGCACCCGAGCACAAGGAGCACCGCCGCCTCAGCCTGTGGCGCCTCATCGCGCTCACCGTGTCCATGGGCGGCAGCCAGATTGCGTGGACCGTCGAACTCGGTTACGGCACGCCGTACCTCCTCGAACTGGGGCTTAGCGAGGACCTCACCTCGTTAGTGTGGCTTGCCGGCCCGATCTCGGGGCTCGTCGTCCAGCCCCTCATCGGCGCCATCTCGGACTCGTCGACGTCCAAGTATCGCCGCCGGTACTGGATCGTGGCGAGCACGATATTGCTCGTCATTTCGACCCTTGGGCTCGCGTTCACCGAACCAGTGGCCGAGGCCATCGTCGACGTCTTTGGCGGCGGACAGGGCGACTGGGACCCCAAGCACGCGCGCCTCGTCAAGCTCACGGCTATCAGCATCGCCGTGTTCTGCTTCTACTGCCTCGACTTTGCGCTCAACGGGTAAGAGTGATGTGCCGACACCGCTGACGCCAGACTCCAGGCGTCCCTCCGCAACCTCGTGTTTGACGTCACACCTGCCGAGCAGATCAACACAGCCAACGCCCTCCATGGACGCTTCCTGCACCTGGGAAGTATCGTCGGCTTTGCCCTCGGGTACATCAAGCTCGACTCGGTCCCGATCATCCGCTTGATAGGCGGCGAGCAGTTCCGCAAGCTCTGCATCGTGGCGATGACTCTCCTGGTGGTCACCGTGTGGATCACCTGCTTCACGACGCACGAGGACCCGCGGCCAAGCCTCGTTCCCGACTCGAATCGGAGCAAGCTGCGCGACATGTTGAACACCATCCACGACGCAATCCGCGAGCTCCCCAAGCCCGTCCGCCGCATCTGCATGGTCCAGGTCGCCGCCTTCAGTGGGTGGTTCGGTTTCTTGTGAGTTGGCCCAGCCCTCTGGGCGATTCTGAGCACCCTCGGCGTCGAATGAGGCCTCTAAGAGCAGCAGGGGGCGAGAACGGTGGACTTGAAGATCGATGGTGTGGTGGAAGTTGAGGTGCCTGGCGATCCGCCGATCACATCAATCCATCTTCCAACCTTCCCCCACGTCGCCGATCATCACTGAGGGGGCGAGGAAGGAGGGCGGTCGTTTGGAGTAGATGCTCAGGATGCGCTGCATAGTGCCGGCTGCTGACGCCAGGTTCTACTCGACGACCTACATGCAGGAGGTGATGAGCCACGAGCAAGGCCGCAACGCCGATCGTGGCGAGGCAACGCGTGTGGGGAGCTTCGCCATGCTCCTCTACTCCTTCGTGGCAATCATCGCCGGCACTGTGCTCCCGTGGTTCTCGCAGCGCGACGAGCGCCTCCTCCCGGACACCGACGACGATGAAGAGGGCGAAGCCGAGGCGGTCCGTATCCGCGAGACAGTCGACGCCTGGAGGCGAGACGCGCACCGTCGTGGCCGCCCACTCAAGCTTCCTAGAAGTAAGCTTATGGGCATCTCCGATCAGCTAACCACAGTGCCGTTCATGCTGCGCAACGTGTGGACAGCCGCGCTCGTGTTCTTCTTCGTCCTCATGATGAGCACATTCGTTATCAGCACCGTGTGGCAGGCGACTGTCATGATCGCGCTCGTCGGCATCTGCTGGGCGGTGGCCATGTGGGTGCCATTTGCCATGCTCATGGAGTTCCTGCGCGAGATCGACGCCGAGCACGACAAGGCCGACCGCGCTTTGTCTCGGGGTTCTCCGACAGCCACCACCTCTCCGGCGACGGAGACGCGCACTCTCTCGTCGTCGACGGGGTCGCCCGACGAGCGCCGCCACCTTCTCGACCGGCCGAGCATGCGGCGCAACTACTCTGCCGCGGAGATGGAGACGGCTGGGATCGAAAACGCCGCGCAGGGACCAGTGGCTGGAGGGACAATCATGGGCATCCACAACCTCGCCATCGTGTTCCCACAGTTCGTTGTAAGTGGCCAGCTGCATGTTACCCGACGCAGCTGACACCAGGTTGCCATAATCGCTAGCATCATCTTCAAGGTCGTCGACGGCGATACGCCCCCAGACCGTCTTGTGCCCGCGCCCCCGGACAAGGAGTTCCACGAGCGCACAGGCGTGGCATGGGTCCTCCGTTTTGGGGGATTCATGGCGCTTATCGGTGCCATCGTGTGCCGCCGCGTCCCGCCCACACAGACGGAGAAGGCGATGCGGCGGCGCCTCGCCGAGATGCGCGAGGAGGAGGAGCATGGCGAGTAAGCGCGGGCAGCAGACACGCACCGAAAGCGCCCGGACACGACACCCGGATCCTATAGACCCATTTATATGGCATGTACGAGTAACCAACTACACGCGGGCGGCGCGCTCGGCGCGCTTGCGCGCCTCGGCCTCGCGCACCTCGGGCGGCTTCTGCCCCTCCTCCTCCTCCTTCATGCGGTCCTGTGCGCGGCGGAACGCGGGGCGCGCGCGCATGCGCTCGACCCACCCGTCCGTCGCGGGGCCGAGCTCGTACAGCCGTGGCGCGCCGGGCTTCGCGCGCCCATGCGCAATGCTGTTGAGCGGGAAGAACATCATGAACTGTGTAAGCTTGGCCATGGCGCACTCACGTCGCCGAGCCCGAGCCTCTCGCTGCCCGAGAAGAGCTCGTGTCCCGCGAGCCAGCGCTCGGCCTCGCCCAGCGCGCCGGTCGCGTGCTTCCGTGCCCAGGCCTGGAACCACTCGTTCATCATCTTGACGCCCCTCACCGTGTCGCGGCTGAGCCCCTCGTCCGCGAGCACCTCGCGCATGCCGAGGGTCGCGAACCGCGCCGGCTGGAGGTAGAGCATGAGGCTGCCCTCGGAGAAGTGCGACCAGAACAGGGAGTCGGGGGACGGCTCGGGCTCGGTCGCGGCGCCGGGGAACGTGCGCATCAGCGTCGAGAGGATCGCCCCGCTCTCCGTGAGCACGGTGTCGTCGAGCTGCACGGCGGGGCTCTTGCCCAGCGCCGAGACGTCGCGGAGCGTGCTGCCCGCGAACCAGCCCTGCGTGCGGTAGTGCACGCGCACGTCGTACGGCACGTTCAGCTCCTGCGGTCAGATGGGTAGCAGGCGGACTCGCCTCCAGCGCCCAGAGGATGCGGCTCGAGCGCGAGTTCTGCAGGTGGTGCACTAGGACGCGGGCCTTGGACATGGTGAGCGAGTGGGTGGTGACAAGGGTGGAATGCGGGGCTCGGTGATCGGCATCGGTTACTTTCCCGATCGTGCCGACGCCAGATCCGCCTCTGACACAGGTCGCAGAGTGGGGGACGCGCGGAGCAGAGCGGTGGGCAGCTCGCAACGATCTGACAAGCTGGCAACGTACAAAAACACAGACCACCTTGCTATCGCTCACTCTCACGCCTACAACAGGCCGCTCACACAATGCTCATCCTCTCGGACATCTCCGACGGGCGCCCCGCCGGATCGGCACGCAAGCTGCGCCTAACCAAGGTGCAAGCGACGGGCAACGACTTCCTCCTCCTCGCGGACCCCGACGGCGCGCGCCCCCTGCACCCCGCCGCGGTCTCGTCTCTCTGCGACCGGCGCTTCGGCATCGGCGCGGACGGCGTGATCCGCGCCGTCCGCTCGTCCCGCATCCCGGAGGGCGCCGCCGCCCTCGCCGAGGACCCCGCGGCCGAGTGGTTCATGGACTACGCCAACGCGGACGGCAGCCTCGCCGAGATGTGCGGCAACGGCGTGCGCGCGTTCGTGCGGTATCTCGTGTACGCGGGCCTCGCGCCGGTCCCCGTGGGCGGGCGGATCGCGGTGGGGACGCGCGCGGGCGTGCGCTGGGTCGAGCGGACGGCGGGGGGGTTCCGGATCGACATGGGCCGGTGGCAGGTCACGGGGCGGCCGGTCGTGCGCGCGGACGGGATCGAGCGGGAGGGGATGGGGATCAACCTCGGGAACCCGCACGTTGTGGTGCCCTTGAGCGGGGAGGAGCTCGCGGCGCTCCAGCTCAACAGGACGCCCGAGCTCGATCCGCCCGCGCCGGAGGGCGCGAACGTCGAGTTCGTCGTCACCGAGTCTGCGGAGGGCGTCGGGCGCGTGCGCATGCGCGTGAGCGAGCGCGGCGTGGGGGAGACGCTGAGCTGTGGGACGGGGAGTGTGGCTGCCGCCCTCGCCGCGCGGGAGTGGGCCGGCGGCGCGCCCAACGCCTGGGAGGTGTGCGTGCCCGGTGGGGTGGTGCATGTTGCCATGACTGGGGGGGAGGGCGAGCGGGTCACCCTCGCGGGGCCGGCGGAGGTCGTGTTCGACGGCGAGTTCACGCTGCCGCACGTCGCGGGGTGACACCACACACGCCCCTACAATGCCGGCTTTCACTAGAATCATAGACACCGCGTCCATATGCATTACACTACGTCCACATTACATCTTCGGCTTGGGGAGCTGCACCTTGCGCTCGTCGGCGACGCGCTTCTGCATCTTCTGGTACGCGGGGCGCTGCTTGATGCGCTCGAGCCACGCGAGCGTCGCGGGCGAGAGCGTCGCCCCGAGCGGGTTGGCCTTCTTGGTGAACCACGTGAGGGGGAAGATCATCATGAACTGGTGTGAGCAGTTTGCACGCCTGGGTTCGCCAGATGCTCGCGGCCACATCCGCAGAGGGTCCTGGAGAGCCACCTAGACCGCTGGGCCGGCGCGGCTCCCCGCAGCACCACTCACATCACCGATGCCGGGCTTGTCGCCGCCCGAGAACCACTGGTGCTTCTGGAGGAACGCGTCGGCCTCGGCGAGCGCCTTCTCCCCCTCAGCCTTGTACGACTTTGCGAGGTGCGCAGAGTACGCCTGCGCGCCCTTCTTCTCCGCCTCGCTCATGTCCCTGGACACGGCGGGCAGCGCGACCATGTTGAGCATGGCGGCGCCGCACTGCGTCATGATGCGGCCCTCGGCAAAGTGCGCCCAGTAGATCGAGTCGAGGGACGGGGTGGCCTCGATGTTGGCCGAGGGGAACGCGCGCACGAGCCGCTCGACAATGTACCCCGACTCCTTGAGGAGCTCGCCGTCGAGGAACGCCGAGGGTGCCTTGCCGTCCTTGACGTGGTCGGTGAGCGTGCTCGTCACCTTGCCGCTCTTGGTGTTGGGCATGTGGAGGACGACCTTGTAGGGGATGCCGAGCTCCTCGGCGAGCCAGACGACGCGCTCCGAGCGCGAGCCGAGCATGTGGTGGATCGTGAGGTCGGGCATGGTGAGTGGGTGATGGGGAGTGAGGTGAGCGAAGCGACCGTCGTTATGGGCAGCATGGTCAGGTCATGGTCACCGGCTACTTGTGACCCGGTCAAGTGCGGTCAAGTTGTGGATGAGTAACCGCATTCCTCGGCCCATGCGGTATCTCGCTCTTCGCACTTCGCCATCCATCGCTTCCCATCTACCTCCGGATCTCTTCACATCAATCACATGCTGATGCCCAGAAAGATATCGAGGCCGTCGAGGGGCGTCGGGCAGATCGTCTGCGCCTTGGGCACGCTGGATATGCTGGCGAGCACGGCGTCGATCTCGTCGTCGATCGCCTTGGCCTCAGCCGCCCTCTGCGCGGCTTTCACCGCGTCGAGATACAGCGCCTGGGCGCGGAGCACCTCCTTGGCCCACTCGAGCTCCGCGCGCGCGGCACGCACGTGCTGCTGTCAGCACACTCACTCTCACGACTCACGTCCGCGAGCGGGCCGAGCAGCGCCGCGCCACTCATCCCCGGCGCGAAGCGCCCTTCCTGCCATCAGCGCGATCGCTTATTGACGTACCGCCAGATCTGTGAAGCGGCGCTTGCCGTCGGCGATCGTGCGCCTCAGATTGTGCAGCCGCTTGGTCAGCACGGCTAACAAGGCACTCACCTCCAGATCATCTTCGCGCTGCCCTTCGCCCACGGCCTCGCGCCAGGCCTCGATGCACTTTATCCGGGCTGCGCGAAGCTTCACTGATGGTCGCCGCTCTTCAGCCGGGCCCACTAGGCCAAGAAGTTGAGCCGGGCCCACCGGGCGAAGGAGGTTAGAGGCTGTGCTTACGGAGAGCTGGGCGGCCGAGGGTCTGATCGTCCTGGAGCTGGTGGAGGACATGGTGGGTGTTGGTGTTGCGGAACAGAGGTAATCCACACGAGAATGTTTTGCGCATGACACTGGGTGGCAATTTGGGCAGGCGAGCGACTCGAATATGTTGACACTACACAGCCAGCCACTCTGACATCGTGAATACAAGTCTAACGCGTGTGGGTTGGGCTAATGGGTACATCTACAGCTCGTCCAGCATCCGCCCAAGCGCCGCCACCTTCATCTGGAGCTCCGTCCCCGTCTTGGCATCCACCGCGAGGAGGCGCTCGATCGTCTCCCGCTTGACGTACATCTCGGCGTAGTGCTGCTCCTCCACCATGGCAATCGCGAGCGTCGTCTCCTTCATGCGCTGGCGTCAGCCAGTCCTGGGTCCACTCACACTCTCGAGGCGCTCGATGACGCCCGGGCCGGCGCCCCAGTGCTCCCGGGACTGCGGTTAGCCAGAACTCTATGGGCCTCACCATGCGGCGGCGGGCGAACGCGAGCTGGCGGGCCACGTCGGCGCGCTCGTCGCGCAGCTCCTCGAGTCGCGCCTCGGCCGGAAAGTGCGCCGGCAGTGTCGTGACCCAGGCTGCGATGCGGTCCTGGCGCCAGCGCTCCTCCCGCGCCTGCTCCTGTGCCTTGTCCTTGCGCCGGCGGTTCTTCTTGTGGTGCTTGCCCACGGGCGGTTCGAGTAGGGCGGGGGCTTCGAGCACAGCTTCGCCGGGCATGGCGGCGGCGAGGGTGGGGATGGTGGAGAAAGAAGAAGCTAACGCAACTTTGTCAACAGTATTGACGCTGTCTGAATGTGTTGTCCAATGCCTCAAACACGCCATACATATCAGGCTGCGGCTGCTGCAACGGATAGAGCGGTACTGCCGCGCGTGCAAGACTAGTCGATACATCTCAACTACTGTACAAGAGGCTAGTTTCGATATCCCCACTGGTATCCGGGCGTCTCGAAGTTCGGCGTCGTCTGGACGTGTTGGCTAGGTGGAGGGTGATGCACCCACGGCTGGTCGTACGCGGGCGTGACGGGGTAGTGTCGCGTCGGCTTTTGCCATTCCCGCCCCCGGCTCGGCGCAACGTCGTGGCTGTACGACCAAGGGGTGGAAATCCACGGCTGGAAGTGCACGGGTGGGGGGGACCAGGGTCGCGGCTCGGGCAGCCCCTCTCGCGCGCGCCGTTCCGCGTCGTACCGCTCCCGCTTGAACCACATGTCGCGTGCGCGCTCCTCCTCCTCGGTCCGGCAGTTGACCCAGCCCTCGGCGGCGCGGCGTTGCGCGTGAGCCTCCCGCGAGCGTTGGACCTCTCGCCGCCGCGTCGCGATGCGGTCAGTCTCCGCCATCCGACGCACTGCCTCCACCATACGCGGCTCGGCGTCGCGAAGAGGTTTGGAGGCACGCCACGCCGCCTCGTCTCTCCGAGCCTGTTCAAGGCACCGCTCTTCCCAGGCCAGATCCCGCACCAGCCCGTGGTCGGGTTCCAGAGTTTGAGGAACGGCCGCAGGATCACCGGACCCGTCGGGTTCGTCGGGTTCGTCGGGGTCGTCGGGTTCGTCGGGGTCGTCGGGTTCGTCGGGGTCGTCGGATTCATCGACTCCGTCGCTCTCGGCATCCTCCTCGCTCCTGTCACCTGCGTCGAGGAGGCTGTCCCGGTCATCCTCGCCGTCTTCGTCGGGGTGGTGGGGTTCCTCGCCTTTGTCGGCAAGGTTGGACAGCCCCTTCTGCTTCACCCAACGGGATATGTTGGCCTCTGGATCATGCTCAATCCAATGAAGCTCCTGCGCGGGTACAACAGCGTGACGAAGCAACCAGCGTTGAATCGGCTCCCAGGGCAGGAGGCTCGGGTCCTCACCCCGTGTCAACGCCTCCCACTCCTCACTCGCCGCGACACGCCGTGCCTCCCAGCGAGCTTCCCACTCAGCCTCTGCCTCTGCGAAGGCTTTAGCGCGGAGTTTCCTCCGGAGTTCGCGCTGGCGTTCACGCTGGCGGCGACGCCCTGCCTCCCTTTCGGGCTCAGGGACGGATCTTATCATGGCCTCGACCTGGTCCACGATCGACTCATGTACCCGCCACGAGGCATACTTCATCGCCCACTCAAAGGTTCCTCCCCTGGGGCGCCAGGTAGAGGCAGGATTGTACCGGAGACGATAAAATGCGTCGTTGGCACTCTGCTGTCAGGGTTTACCCTCCTCCGTACTCACCCGGACGAGGCTTTCGGCCTCAACAGCAGCGTCGCCCGTTACTGGCACCATCGTCCAACGGGCGCAAAACTCTGCAGCCTTTGCCGTGATCTTGGCTGTCTCAGACAAGAAGAGGAAGCCAGCTTCCCCAGTGTGACGCCTTCCCCCTCGACGCTTGGCCGCGCCCTTCCTAGTCGCCGCGCGGGTCGCTGCGCGTGTCGCCGCCTCGCCTTCAGCGTCGCGGGGCATGGGCTGGACTGTGCCATACAGCCACGTTTTGGTCGTTCCCCATGTCCCGTAGTCTGAGCGACGCTTCAGACGGCCATCGCGGCGCCTCCACATCCCGTCCCAACTGCGCGTCAGCAAGTCATCGATAAAGGGTTCCCCCGGGCTGTGTCGGAGCCCTGTCATGAGAGAAACGTACAGCATGGCGGGGTGTGGTGATGGTGAGGATGCACGAGGAAACTGACTCAACCTGCCGGGTGTTCTGCATTGTCGACGGCGGTGGCTGTGCTCGAGTCGGGTCAAGCGGCGCTCTTTGCGACCCAGCCCGATCCTTACGATTTTTGTGCCGCGGCGTTGCGACGTGTATTGGCCCCAACCGCTACTGCATTGAGACAACGAAGGTCAAATGGTGAAAGAAATACCGCGCGCTCGTCCAGGCACGAGAGACCACTAGGACAGAGTGTGTTGTGACGACCGTATCCGGCCTAGCATGGACTACAACATCCAGAATGCAATTGGTACACTCAAGGCTATGTTACTCTACCCCTGCTTCCCTCTGGCCTCTGGGGCGTCTAGGCTCTCATCCCTGGAACGGGGCTCCTTCTTCGTCTCCTTCTTCCCGGGCCTCGAGGGGCGCGTTGGCGTGTCCGATGTTACTCGCGTTGACGTCGTGCCGCTGCTCGGCCCGCTTTCTCTTGGCCGCCCGCCTCGCCTCGTATATCTGCCCCCACTGCCGCGTGCCCAAACCGGGCGCCTCGGCGGCCAGAAACTTTCGCAGCTCGGCGACTTGAGGCGCGATCTTCGCCTGGTACTCGGCGAGGTACTCGAGCCATTCGTGATCCTGGAGGGAATGCTTGGTGATTACGGAGATATTGTGTGCTATGTTGAGATCGAGGGCTACCGCATAGGGGACCGACGGCTGGTCCATGGCTAGGAGGTCGGCTCGGATCGTGTAACACCACTGAGGTTAGCTTGCGATGGGTGGCGGCTCACCTCTGTCAACGCCTTGTTCTCGGCTAAAGTTCCACCCTCTTTCTTCTGCCGTATGCACTCCGCTACGAGCGCGCGCATCGAAGCCGAGATTGGGGCAGGGATATGTTCCTCCACGTCGGCGAGGAGGCCAAGGATGACCGCGTGCTTCTCGTCCAGGAATTCGTTGGCGTTGTTCGAGATCTCGTCGCCAGTCATGTCTGTGAGAGTGATGAGAATGGTGTTATGGGGTAGGTACAACAGTGGGTGATGGTGAGAGGATACGGACGGGTTGGTGCAATGACCGCTGGGCAGGGCCTATGTTTGGATCATGTGGTGCGAGAGATACACAATTACGTCGACACCACACAGACTCGCTATAAGACTTAGCTAAGCATCTACACTTCATAGTCTACTGCGGAGTGGATCTGGCCAAGTCTGTCGTCGCAGCGGGGGCGGACCTCTCGTCGTGTGAGGTGGGGCTCAGCGCGTCGCGCACCGCAAGTCCTTCGCCACCGACGCCACCCCCTGCTCATCCCGGTCAGACGGCATGGTGGGTAGCAACACGGTCGTCAGGACTGCGCGCAGCTCGCGTACAGGGTCGATGAGGGAGGCGTCGCGCATGAGCCTTGCCTGGTGCCACAGTGCGAGCTCGATGAAGTCGTCGTCGGGGGCCGCAGAGAGGCGAGATGGGAAGGTCACAGTGGCGAGAGAGTCTTCGATCCACTGCTTCTCGCTCCGCTTCAGCTCCCACTGGCTGTCCGGTTGGGGCCACAGGTGGTCATCACTTCCGGCTGCGGGGGAAGGGGAGGGGTCGAAGATGAGTTTCACCTCAGGTTGGGGAAGGGACCTGCGAGCAACATGGTGAAAGGAAAATGACGGCGTTGGGGAAGGATGGGGGGAAGGATAAAGTCACAAGAGGATTCAACTGGTCGTCATAGTTTGAGAGCATGGGAGCTAGCGCCATTTGTGCAAGGGCTCAGCGGCTGCGTGGCTGCGAAGGCACAGGCACTAAGCTCAAACCATTGTTGTTTTTGGATGGAACCATCCCTACGTCATCTGCCAAAACAACTTCATCTTGTTGTGTGATCATGCTGCTATCTATTATGCGGTTGTTTACATAACTGAGTGCCTTGTGCGACTCAAGGAGAGGTATGGGCCGTATGGGGCTGCAATGCTACTCGTTGTGCCCCTGGCTGTCCGTATCCTTGGCCACGGAGCTGTCGTCGGTCTCGCTGTCTGTGCCCTCGACCGTGCTGTCCGTGTAGTCGCTATCACAGAGGTGGATACTGGTGGCGGGCGAGCTGCGGATACCAGGGGGGCCATCTTGAAGGAGCTCGTTCATCGCAGGAGTGGTCAGACCAACCCCTCCTTCGCCCACATCGCGCATCAAGGTGTCGTGCATTGCGAAGGTATCGGCCCCTGCGAGTGCGTCACCGCGGCTCCTCGCGTCCTTCAGCCTCTCCACCATCGCCTGGTGATCGGTGCAGCCAATGGTCGGCCGGATGGAGACGAGAGCGGCGCGGAGCTCCCGGATGCGCCAATCAATGCTGGCGGCACGGTGGCGCTGCTGCCGCTTCCAGGCCCGGAGCTCCTGCTTGTAGTCGTCGGCGGCGAGACTCCGGTGAGCAGCCTGAATCGACGAGGGTGTGTTCTTGGACTGCATCGCAAACCACCGCCTCTGTTCCCTAAGCGAGAGGCTGTTGTCCATAGCGGAGACCATTGAGGCTTAGGGTGTGGATGGGTGGGTGATGGAGCCCGAGGGTTGTGAAGCTGGGTGGCGAAGGCGACGAAGGGTGTCCCGTCGGTGGGGTGGCGAGAGATGTGGTGGAAAGCGTATGAAGTGGGTGATGGAAGACGAACAGGAGACAGTCTGGCCTTTTATCCAGAGCCAGATCGCCTGCTCCCCTGCTCGCCAGAGTCGACTGCTAGTCGTCTATCATGTGCGTCATCTCTGAGACACTGGCTCGAAGTGTTTGGACGGGGCCCTCTTTCGCCGCCAACCGACTCTCGTTCCTGGAGTACAGCACTAGCCCTTGTTGGGCTCTTGTATGCAACAGGTAACCTGTTTACATGCGATGTATCTCTGAGACTGCGGCTAAAGCTCTATCTCAAGTCCACTCCTGCGGCGGGAACGCCACACATCACCTTAACAACAGTCCCAACCCACACGTCCCCAGACATGATGGACTGCAGTGTCTCCTCCTCCTCCTTTGGCAGCGGGTCCTGTGGGCCGCCCTGGGGTCGGTCGGTGTGATTGGCGGGTGCGGCTCGGTCTCCCTCCATTCGCTCGGCTGCGCGCTTGGCAATCTCCTGCTCCGCCATCCTCCCGATGATCACCAGGGTCCTTCGGTGCCACTTCAGCACGGGAGCCAGGCCTTTCTGAGGGGGCACCGTGCCGAGCCGCTCAAAGATCCACCTTGCTTTCTGGCGTCAGCAAACCTTGCCGAGGCTTGACCTACCAAGTGAAAGTTTGCGAGGTCCTTCACGTCGAGCCCCTCCTCCTCGCTCATGCGTTTGATGTCGCACAGGAGCTCGCGAGTACCGGCACGGACGGGCTCCTGGAGGCCACGCTCCTCCGCATCGAGCTTCAAAAGGAGGTAGTCCTCCACGGTGCGCGGGGCGGGAACTGAACTCGAGTGGTGGCTGCTGTCAGCTCGCTTGTCGTGACCCAGGCCGTCCTGGCTGCCACCACTCACGCCATGGAGCAAGGTGGGAAGTCGAATGTCGGAAGCGCGGGATATGTTGCTGTTGACAAAGTCTTGGTGGTGAACAAAGCGAAACCGAGACACTGCAAACTCGTGCAAAACAAACAGACCACGAGCGGTCTAAGCTAAAAGCAGGCGCTCGGGATCCATGACGTTGGTGTCTAGGCTGGAGTAAGATCGCATACTTTTCGCGGCACCTCTTCCTTTCACTGCATGGGCGTCATGAGTGGGTGAAAGAGGCACGAATGGGAGTGGAATGAAACAAACAAAATCACCCGCGCCCAACTCAAGTACAAGGCACAGAACTTAGAACGAATGCATGGCCATTGGCCGCAGCAATACAACATCTTCGCAATCTGTACCGGCCACAGTTACGGCTGTCTACGTCAACCATAGCCGTCTAAACGCAGTGGCCCTCGCCCTCGGTACCCGCATCGCCCCCGTCCTTCGAGCTCTCAGCTTGATCGCCCTTGTCCTGTCCGTTGCGCCCCTCAGTGCCGATCTTCTGGAGCACATCGAGCAGCTTCGTCTGGTTCTCCTCCGGGTTTGAAGGGAAGTTGAGGCCCGGGACAAGCTTGAGGTGGTTCATGACGCGCTTCGTGTCCTGCGGTCAGCATTGCTTGCTGACGTCTTACCTTCGTGCGCTTGGCGCGGGCCGCCCCGAGATCAACGTCCTCGCCGCGCTTGTGCGCCTGCAGTCAGCAAATTCAATTCACAACTGGAGACCCACATCCTCGACCCTGGCGAACGCGCTCTTGATGCTGCCCAATTCGACCCGGGCAAGGACGACGGCGCGCTCCGGCTCCTTTGAAAGCGCCATCTCCATAAACCAGTTGCTCCAGGCGACTTCCGCCCGCGTTTGCATCATCTCCATCCCAACCTCCACGCTTTCGCGATGCAGAGCCTCGCTCACAGCGCGTTTCTCGTCGTCGAGCCGGGCACGCGCCGCAACAGCGGCCTTGCGCTCGGCGTCCTTGGCCTTCTGGCGCTTGCGGTTCCAGGCGTTCTTCTTCGCACTCTTGCTCGCCCAAACTGGGCCCTCAGGTGTCTCCTTCTCCGAGGCCGAGCCTAAGAGGGTCGAGCTCGAGGCCACGCTTGAGGCGAGGCTGGACTGAGAGTCCGTGACCGGGGATAACGTAGCACCGTGGTGCGCCATGTCGAAGAACGATGAGGGATGATGAAAGGAAATGGGAAGTCAGAGAAGCTGGAGATCCCTTATGGTGGCTGTCGAGGTGAGGCCAGACCAATGAGCTGTGGGAAGAGCTAGACTAGTGAAATGGCTACCACCTGTGGCTGGACGATGGATTGACTCGATGAGGTTGACGGCGGTGGCTCAAAATGGGGGAAGGTGGCTAACGGGACCAGTTTTTCAGCAGTTTCAAGAAAGTCAAACGCAACAATGTTGCTGCGTCCTTCAGCTCCAGTCTCAATAGGAGGACCAAGGTCGATAAATCCAGCATTACACATTTTTTTCAATACATTACACTGTGATACAGCCATTGCTCTGCCCGCCCGCGGCAACTACCGGATCAGATGGCCGCACCCTTGTCCTCAACGGGCGTCGCCGCCGCGCCTGACAGCGCCTCACGCCACTTGACGTCCCCCTCCATCCCCTGCCACCCGCCCTCGCTCCGGGGGATGTGCTGGAGCATGTGAGCGAGGTCCATCCCGCGCTATCGTCAGCGCAGCCGCACCCATCTCACCTGGGAGTACCGCACGTACACGGCCCTGACGTCGACAGCCACACCGTTGCGCAGCGCCTGCGCGGCCCACTGCTTCTGCGCCTCGGCCGCCTCGAACTGCTCGAGGAAGTACGCCTGCACCGCCGCCTGCCGTCAGCCCTGCGGTGATGACCACACCTGCGGTGGTGACAACACACCTTGCCCTCCTTGCGCTTAGCGCCGACGATCCGCCACTCGTTCTCTAGCAGCGCGTCGACCCACTTTTGCCGGTTGGCGGGATCCTCGTTCGCCTTGGTGATGAAGGCGTGAGTCTCCTCCCAGACTTGGGCGGCTGACTTCGACGACTCCCCTCCCGTCTCTCCGCCGTGCTTCTGGACATGCGCATTCACAGTGCGCACAGTGGTTGCGTCTGTGGTGGGGCCGAGGGCGTCGACGTCGTTCTGAATCATGGCTGGAGAGGGGGAGAGGTGTTTTCGGTTGGGTCGAGGGATGGAGGTAGATGGGCGGGAGAGTGGTGTTGGTGGGATGGGTGGTCAAGAACGTGCACCAACTCCTATAACCACACCCGTCCCACCTCTAGCCTTGCTAGTGATACAAGTGCATACATGGCGCTCCTGGCGCGTCTATATTATGTGTGTGCTAGCCCGTTTCTACGCCACATCCCATCCTTCGACGCTCATGGCGAGCGCATGCAAGTCAATCAGGTACGCATTCAGGTCGTCCTCGCCGTCCTTGCCGTCGGCGCGGCACTGGAGTGCGAGCATGGCGTTGTAGTCCTCGAACGAGAAGGCGGGCTTGCGCGTGCGTATGCTCTCGAGCATGCGCTTCGGCCCCCTCTCAAACAGGTCCCAGTATTCGATGGCGTGCGAGAGCATGCCCTCGTGCTCGTGGCCTGTGCTCACGATGCCGCGCAGTGTCTGCTGCAGCGACAGGATGTTGCGGCGGAGCTTGCGCGCGCCGGCCGCGTTCACGCGCTTCACCTGGCGGGCGGCGTGGATGAAGACATGGTCAATCAGGAGGGCGAGGCCGCGGAACATGAAGCTGGGGTTAGTTCTGTCATGGGGGGAGACGCACTCATGCTCGGTCGCCGACAGCGTCTTGGACGCAATGTCGTCCATCTCCATGAGCGTCGTGTTGAGGTCGACAACGTCCGGGTCGGGCTCGAGCGCCTCCGACTCGAGGAAGTAGTCGGAGCGCTGCAGCGACGCGTAGAGATTGCACAGCACGCGGCAGCGGACC
This sequence comes from Cutaneotrichosporon sp. PK4640, assembly GCA_023630115.1. NCBI lineage: Eukaryota > Fungi > Basidiomycota > Tremellomycetes > Trichosporonales > Trichosporonaceae > Cutaneotrichosporon > Cutaneotrichosporon sp. PK4640. The sequence continues at coordinate 34,511 of JAMALN010000057.1, read as the reverse complement.
TCGAGGTGGAGCGTGTTGAGAGCACCCTCGATGAGCTGCTCGTACGTCTGCACTATGGCCTCGAAGCGCTGTGCCATCGCCTGGGTGAGCGGCAACCGCGGCGTCTGGCCGGGCTCGCGCTCGGTGCGCTTGTCGATCGTCGCCTCGTCGCTCAACTCCTGCAGGTCGAGGAGGGCGTTCATGAACCACCGCACCGAGTGGGCGAGGTTGCCGAGGGCCTCCAGACGGCGGGACGAGTTGATGAGCTGCGACTCGGGTGGCGGCTTGTCGTTGAGGAGCGCCATCTCGAGCTTGACCTCCTTCGTGCCAACGGCCTCAGTCTCGCGGACGTCGGCAGGCGCAACGGTGCGCACCTGCTGCAGCGCGGTGGCCATGTCCTCGCGCTGGCTCCAGGCGGCCGGCAGGGCAAGAGTGCCCGGCGCGGCCTGGACGGACGGTGGCAACGCCACCAAGTCCTTGAAACGAGCGCTGCACTGCTGGTAGTACTGTGCGACCACACCAACGATGAGACGCGAATAGCGCTCGCGGTGGAAGGGGGTCTCCTGCAGCATCGCGCAGAGCGCCTGGATGAGCGCCATGACGCGGACTGTCGACTTGAGCGGGGGCTTGACGTCCGCGCTCGTGCGCAGAGACGAGCGACGGTCGAGCTGGAAGGCGTCGTGTCCCGACACAGCGTGCTGGAACGAGGCGTTGACCTTCTCGTCGAGCTGCGGGAGGAAGACGTCGTCGACGAACTCCTCAAGTACCGTGCCGAACTGCGCCATCTCCTCCTCGAAGCCGTGCGGGACGATGGCGGTCGCGCGGTCAATGAGCGCGAGCGTGGGTTGGAAGAGGATGGTGACGTTGAAGGGGTTCGCGGGGATGAGCGTGCGGTGCTTGCCCGAGACCGAGTAGCGGTCGTCAGGGTTGATGTGAGTGCCGTTGAGAACGGCGACACTGTCGCCCGCCTGGAGGTTGATCAGGCCCGGCACAGACGCGCGCAGCGTTTGCTTGAGCCCGTCATCGACATCCTTGATCTCGTTGTTGACTGCGCGCTGGTCCGAGTCGCCAAACTTGAACAGCTCGCGCTGCTTGTCGCGCACGAGCCTGCCCTCGCGGAGAATCTCGTTGATGCTGGGGATCGCGTTGTGGATCAGCACCGATGCCTGCGAGTTGTCCTCGAGGTACGTCTGCAGGAGCTGGCGGACCTCCTGCTGGATGGGACGCAGGACTTCGAGCACCGGCGCGTTGAGGTTGAGGTCCGTCTTGGTCATGTCCTTGAAGTCGCGGCGCGACGAGATCCACTTGACGACCTCGTACATGGTGCGGTGGCCCTCCATGACTGCCGCAATCTTCGAGTACAGCGTCCAGAAGAGGTCGCGGAGTACGACGGCGTGCTTTGGCGGTCCGCTGGCGTCGAGCGAGACGACGACGCGTAGTGTGTCGTTCTGGAACAGCGGCATGCTCTCGAGGTCCTGCTTCTCGGCCAGCAGCAGGCTCTGCGGGCGAGCGGCCGATGCCGCAGCCATCTCTTCGGAGCGCTGCTCAGCACGCTCTGCGACCTCGTCAGTCGTCGAGTCGATAAGCTGGTGGATCTCCACGGGGACGCGCTGGATGACAACGTCGAGAGCCGAGCCGAGTCTTCCCATGGCGGCGAGGGCCTCAAGGATCATCTCCATGTAGCCAAACGTGTCGAACTCGCCGCCTAGTGGCTCGTTGGCAACGAGGGATGATATGGAGGTTATCGATGTCGTGTTGGCGATTTGGCTCGCGGTCCGGGCCTGCCGCGTGTTGACGGCTATCTCGTTGAGCAGTGGCTCGTGGTTGGGCTTGACGGCGAGCGACGCGAGGTAGGTCGAGAAACGCGAGTCTGGCTTCTCTTCTTCTGTCTCCTTGGCGACCTGCTCGCCGTTGAGCGTGATGACGGGTAACGACTCCTGTCCGGGCATGTAAGCCTTCCACCGCCCGTCGCTGTTGAACGCCTTGAGGTAGAGGTGGTTGTGGAGCTCTTCGACAAGGATGTCGGTCAACGTGTTCTCTTGCGTGTGGAAGTACTGCTTGAGATCTGACAGCGCGCCAACCTCCTGCAGCACTTCACGGTTGGCCGTCTTGATGCTTCTCTGCAGCAGCAGGGCGGCCTGAAGGAAGCGCTTGTCGGCTAAGCAGCTCTCGAGCTGCTCGGGCACCTGCTTGAGCTCCTCGACGAGGTCGAGGATCTGGAGCATCTCCTTGACCATACGTTCGCGGGTGCGGATGGACGCGAGCTCGGCCTTGCCCTTGGCGCCAATGCCTTCTCGAGCCTCCTTGAGGCCTTCCCTCGACGTCTTGACCTGCGCCTGCGCACGCTCGAGCGTAGCGACAAAATTGGAATGGGTGGGAAGCGATGCAGCGAACGTCTGGAAGTGCGACTGCACGGCCTTCTGGAGCGAGCCTGAGAGCGCAGTGTGCACGCGAAGGAAAGATTGGAGATCTGGATGTTCTGCGCTCCCCTGGCCCTGTTCTGAGGCCAGCAGAGAGAGGGCGAGAGAGGATGGGGAGAACTGGCATCAGAGCTGTCCCCGGGGACGCGTAAACTCACATCACCGTCCATGATGAACGGCCAGTCGCGGCGGATTTGGCGCATGACCGCTGCCATTAGCTCATCGTCTAGCGAGGGGCGCACCGTCAATCTCGGCGAAGCGGCCACCGGTGGTTCCGACAATGTCGTCCCAGTCCTCCTTGCTGGGCTGCGTGCGCTTTGGCCGTGGTGGCCTCCGGGCGGGCTCGGCGCGGTTCTGCTTGCTAGCAGCCATGAACGCGGCGGCAGCGTTGCGGAGGGCGTTTCCCCCGCCAGCGCCCGCTCCCGCGGACACGGGTGTGCGAAGTGCGGCTGCCTGCGCCGTGTCGTTGGTCTGCTGGCGAGCGACGGAACGTTGTGCGCGGTCGGCGGCCCATGGATCTCCGCCTCCGCGCGGTGCGGGGACCTCGGGGCTCATGGGGTCGTCTTCCCCGTTGCTCATGACACTGAGGCGCGTGGAGATGGGAGGGACTTGCGCACGGGCCGGCGGGATGAGCGTGTCGTCTGGCGTGCCGCGCGCCCTGGAGCGGGCGGGGCGGCTCGGCGACGTGGGCAGTGCGGCTGAGCGTGGGGGAGGAGAGCGCGCGGGTGGGGAGCGCGCCTCCCCGTTCCCGTTCCTAGAGGGGGAGGGGCCGGGGGCCGCCTGGCTCCCGTTCCATACTTGGCCGATGCCGAGGGGCGCGCCGCGGTCGAGGTCGGGGATGGAGGACTGTGCGGCCTGGGCGGTGGAGGAGATGAGGGTGGGGTTTGAGATCTTTAGGCGGGACGAGGCGGGGGTGTTGCGAGACATGGCGTCTCGCCCGCTACGCTGCGTCGAGCGATGGAAGAGGTGGTGATGATGGCGAGGAGGGAGTAGACGCGATGGCAAGAGGTCGAGACTGCTGGATGTAGGGTGAACAGGAGGAACGCGTCGGTCTGGCAGTGATCTCATGTCGCGTGGTCCCATCCCACGTGGTGGGAGAGAGACAGCTGGCTGCTGGGGTGACGGAGAAATTCGGTGATATTGATTAGTGGCATGGTTGTACTCACCCCGTCGGCGCCCTCCAACCATCTCGGGTGTATCCCTCAGCGACATCACCGCTAAGCACGCTACTCCGCTCGTTCCGCTCGTCACCCTCCCCGGCCGAGACCCCCTCTACCCCTCCCGACCCGGCCCCCGACAAGCCCCCGACGCCATGGCAAGCCACCGCGAGGCCGTCCAGAACGACAAGGACTATGTCGACCCCAACCCCCTCCCCCCCTCCGTGCCACATGTCGACGAGCTCGGCACCACCTCGGCGCCGCTCAAGTCCGCATCCTTCTTCATCGGCGACTACTGCCGCGAGGTCAATGGCGAGTATCCCAGGTCGGGGGAGGTTGGAGGCCGTGCCGGAGCGAGCCCGGGAGCACCACGGATGTCGGAATGGTGTCGGAATGGTGGAGATGGGCAATGTTGGCGCTCGGCGCGCAGTCGGGTGCGCCCGTCTGCGCGCCGTGCCCCGCGTCTCTACAGCCTGCGCATGGCTGCCGGAGTGGTGGGCTGCCGCCGTCGGCACTGCCCAGCCCTGGCAGCTACCCGTCCAGCTCTGGCCCAGCGCACCCCGGGGTCATCTCCGACACCTTCCTCGGCGTCCAACCTCCCTCCACCTCTTCCCCAAGGCACCGCTAACCGCCAGAGGACTTTATGCTCTGCAAGAACGAGGACCGCGACCCCGCGCACTGCCTGAAGGAGGGCCGCAAGGTCACGCGGTGTGCCCAGGAGATTGTGGGCAAGATCCGCGAGTCGTGCTTGGCCGAGTTTGACGCGCACTGGAAGTGCTTGGAGAACAACAACCAGGTGCGTGTTGTGAGCGGCGCGCGGGCGGGAACAGGCTACTGGGGTGGGAGGGAGTGGGCAGGCTGGGGATGGCCATCCTCGAGGGCGCACCCCGGAGGTGCTGGCGGCACGCGCGTCAATCCGGCTTGGAAAGGCAGGCGGGGTGCCGGCCGGGCGCAGGAACATACCATCGGCTTGGACGTGAGCGGCGGACTCGCGTCAGCCATCGCTGAGTTGGACTACCATAACCAAGGTGTGGAGACCGCTGCCTATGTCGGTGCACCCGAAAGCCGCGGCTGCTCTCCGACGGCCCGAGGACTATCGCCCAGCTGGGCCAGACACTGGCTGGCCGTCACGCCCAGGCCTCCCCATGTCCGCCGCCTCTCTCCCCACCCGTATCCCCAGACGCCTCGCGTCAGCTTACTCCACTAGGCGCTTCAGCTGACCCCAGTACCTCCAGGCGTGCCGCAAGCCCGAGAAGGCGCTCAACCAGTGCGTCTTCACCAAGATTGGCGTCAAGAAGAGCATCCCCGGCGCGCCCGAGGGCGAGCCACAGGTGTTCGAGAAGAAGTACCCGATCTTCTCTCGGGTTCAGAAGTAGGCGGTATGCATGCAAAATGGCACTAGAGCGTACAACAAGCTGCCCGGCTACGGGCTGGATTCTATCTCGATATGGGCGCGGAGGCCTGCCCTCTGGATTCGGTCTCGATGGTTCTCTATGAGGGACATGCTCACTGGGCTCCGTCTTGCTCAATCGTCTTGCTTGGGCCGGCGGGGCGGCGCTCCGCGGTCGGCTTACGCCATCACCTGCGCCGTCTCCACCAGCTTGAGGTTCTCGATGTGGTAGTTCTCGCCCAGCAGCGTCTTGCACACCACCACGATGCTGTCGAGTCTGCTCATCAGAGCATAGATGGTGCTCACGCCGAGCGCGTACCGCATATAGTCGTCGCTCTGGAGCACCTCGGCCGTGACGTGATCCGGCATGCCCTCCCATCCCTCGGCGGGGTCGGGGATCTCGACGCCCTTGTACCGGTTCATGTGGTACTTTGCGATCAGCGGGCCTGGCGTGATCTGGGGGAGGGGAGCAGCCGCCCGAAGCGCGGACGAGGTCATGCTGATGACAGCCAGCACGTCGCCGAGGAAGAGAGGGTCGCACATTCGCGTGCGGAGGAGCAGCGCCTTGCGCCACGTTGGCGGCATCTGCGGGAGCAGGTGGTTGAACATGGCGAGCAGGGACATTGTCTCCACCAGCGTCGACTGGAGGCCGGCGTACGCATCCTTGGGCCATCGGCCGCGTAACGAAAGCTCCTTCTGGGCGAACGCGTGCCGCATGCCCAGCTTGGTGAGCTTGGCGCGCTGGGCGAGTAATTCGGCCCGCACATGCTGGTTGAACTCCATGTTGGCGTGCGAGTGCGGGTCGTTGGCCGCGCTGAGCTCCTGGCAAAGGATGTGCCCGACGTTGGCGATCGCACGCGCGTAGCTGTACCGGATTGCACGCTTGGCCGAGTATACTGGCGGTACTGTGGTCAGCCGTTATCGATTACTGCCAAGCTCACCAAGGGAGAAGATCCACGCCGCCGTGATGCCGATGACCACGCACACGAAGCGCAGCCACGCCACCTCGAAGCCCCACGTCGCGTTCGTCATCTGGAACAGGTGGCCGTTGAGGTACGAGTACCCGATCACCAGGTTGACCGACGTGCAGAACACGACCGAGACGAGCGGCGGCCCGGGCCAGTGCACGCGGTACAGCATCATCGGGAGGAACGTCACAGCCGTGACCGCGGCGATGCCGTATGGGTTTCCCCTACCCGATCCGCTCCCGATGTACCAGATGACCATGCCGACGACGCCGCCCCAGAACGACGCGATGATACGCGACACCCATGACGAGAACGTGTCGCCGGCGTAGACGGCAAGCGTCATCTGCGCCATGATCGTGCACCAGATACCGCGATTGTAGTAGTAGAAGCTCGCCGAGGACGCTAAGAACGCCGGGAGGGAGGTAAGACAGCCGAGGACGCCGGCCTTCAGCGCATACATCGCGCTCCGGGAGAACATGAGGTCCGGGATCGTGATGAGGCGCGAGAGCAGCCCCATACCGGGGCTCCCAAACGGCTTGTAGTCCGGGTTGCGCCGGTGCACCTGGCCCAGGTGCTCGCCCTCGTCGTGCTCCGTGTCGTGGTCGAATGCGTCGGCCTCCTGTGCCTCGTCCGGTCCGTCCGTGTGTGCAGGCTCTACGCTCGCGCGGAACTGCCGGAACAGCTTCATGAGGTTCGGGAACCACAGCCTGCGGCGCTGGCGGCGCCCATCGGTCTCCACAAGCATGTCGAGGAAGCGCAGGAGCGCTTCGCTGAACTCGATGAGGTGGTAGCTTGCGACAAGGCAGTAGAAGAGGCCCATATGCTGCGAACGACTCAGGTGTGCGTCGCGCTTGTGCGAGGGGTCGAAGAGGTGGCGATATGGGCGCGTCACAACGCCGCGGTGCTCCTGGAACTCAGCGAGCGCAACGCGCAGCCGCGCCGTCGTGGCAGCTACGTCGCGCCCCTGTGCGTGCCGCTTTTTGTCGCTGGTCTGAGACCAGGTGCATGCCTCAGCCAAGGCCCCACGCAGAGCCTTGACGAGCGGGAGCGCCCCCGTCGCGAGTAGCTCGAGTTGCTCGATGACCTTGCCGAGGTCGCGGTCGTGCCCGCTCTCGAGGTCCATGTACCGCTGACTCTCATACACGCCAACGGGCTGCTGGCTCTTTCGCAGCTGGTCGAGCAGCGACAGCGCACTGCCTTTCAAGCTGTCCTTGTGCTCCCTGAGCTCCTTTACTCGGCTCTTGCGCCGTCGCTCGCGCGAGCCGCGGCGCTCCCTCGAGCGAGAGCGCTCGCGTTCACTGTGGGGTGACGGGTCGCGCGAGCGCGGCATATGGAAGAGGCGCTGAGCGAGGGTTTCGGGCTTGCTACGCCCGCGTCGCGTCTCGCGTTGTTCACGGTCGCTGGCCTCGTCGTCGGACACGTCGGGCGTTCCCCCCGGTGTGCCCGCGTCCGTGGTTTCGTCATGCGGCGTGTCGTGTGGCGTTTCTTCAAAGGCAATCGACCGCGGAGTCGGCGCGGCGTCTTCAGCCTCAGACGTCCGCCGCACATCCTTGAGCGAGGCCGAGGACCGGCGGAGATTCTTGAGGCTGATCGCGCTCCCAGCCCGCGAGCCAGGCCGCGAGAACGTGCGACTCGTAGGCCGGCTCAGTTCCGCCATGCTGAGCGAGCGCTGCGCATTGAAGCCCTTGCTGTCGAGGTGCGTCCGGCGCACCTTGTTGACGATGGTGTTGAAGAAGAAGCTAAAGCCAGATGCTCGCACCTGCACGCTCGCCAGCACGTTGAAGAGCTCGCGAAGATCACGACCTGGGATGCGGCCGTAACTGATGTCGACATCGAGATATCGCTGCTGGGCGTTCAGGGGCGACATACCCGCTAAGCTCTTGAGGAGCACGACACGGATCTCGGCGCTGCGGTCACCCCAAGCGTGGATCTTGCGCTCGATTTCGTTGGGCTCATCGAAGCTCACGATAGAGGCGTGCCGCTGTGGTGTTGTTCCAAAGGTGCACATGCTGCTAGCGTCCGAGAAAAGCGACTCGATTTCGCCCAGCCCATCGCGCAGGGGCGCGAGCACGCCCACAAAGCGTCCCCGGAACTGGCCCGAGACGGACTGGGGAATAAGGATTGAGCACGCGATTGCGACTGCCGCCTGGAAGCAGATGGGCTTGTACACGATCCACGGAATCGTGAAATCCGCGCGCGGGTAGAGGGGTACGAGCGTGAAGGTGATGTCGATCAGGATGCACGACAGGACGAGAGGGAACGTCGCTGGACTTGGCGTCGTTCGCATCTTCCACCAGAGCTGTTGTCAGCTGGGCAGCAAGGCGGAGGGTGTGACTCACGAGAGCGGCTGTCCCGACACACAGCCACACACAGGACACGATCGCCGGACGTGCTTGAAGGTATGTGGCGTCAAAGATCTGAGGGGCGTCAGCGCCATCGGGCTGCACGGGGCGAGCTACTTACCACGCGCCATTGCTGGTTCTCGGGACCCTCGCTGGCATACTGCGCCATCTTCTCTGCGACTTTGTCGGAGTCGAACGGGGTGCGTACCGCGTCCGCTACCTTGATGCCGATACAGCACCACGCCCACGAGAGCGAGAGGTAGAAGAAGAGGTTGAACATGACCTCGACGTACTGGACGAACGGTGAGGAGGGCGGCACCATAATGCTCATGATGAGCACTAAGAACGCGGCCTGCCCGAGCTCGAGCCCAACGGGGTGAATGAGAATGAAGAGGAGGCCGACCCACATCTGGCGTTAGCTTATCAAGTGGAGGTAAGACGCACCGAGAGGGCCGTCCTGACGACGGGCTTCGCATCGTTCTTGTTCAACTTGGGCTTGATCCACGCAAAGTGGGGGTTGGCGAGCACTTTGTCGAACCACTGCCGAGCCTTGGATTTAGGCTTGTCCTCCTTACCGTCGGTCTTCTCCTTCTCCTCGTCGGCCTGGCCAAGGAGCTCCTTGGGCAGGGGACCATCGATGCCGTTCTCGTTGTTCCCATTGATGTGGGTGCGTGAGCCGCGGACAGATGAGCTTCTCCGCTCCTCGTCCTCCGAGTCCGTCGAGACGGTGAACTGGATGTGCTTGCTCCGCCTTCGCCGCCGGGCCGGCCGTGCGGGTGCGGAGTCGGCAGCTGTGGAGCCGACCTGCCCGAGGGTGGGGGCGCTTTGCGTCGCGCTGTGGGCGCGAGCCGGTGCTGGTGTTGCCGTTGGCGTTGCGCCCGGAGAGGAGAGGGGGGAGAGGGGGGTCTGGGAGGAGAGGGAAGGCGGATCGGACTGGAGGGGGTTGGGCTGGAGGTGGTCGTCGTGTGTGGATTGGGGCGGGGGCGATTGGCCGAGGTCAGTGACCTTGATCACCGGGGTTGTTGGTGTCTTCGGCCTGTCCTTGTCGGGGTCGTCTTCCATTCTTGAGATGGTATGAGATATGAGAGGTGTGGTGAGGATGAGATGGGAGATGGAGAGCGGCGATATCAGCACGGTCGCGACGCCACCTGCCCTTGAGCGCAGCCAGAAAATGGAATGATGCGGATGACGATATGCCGGAGACCCCCAGGCCCCCAGGCAGGCAGCAGGCAGGTGGTCCAGTTCCATAAACAAACACGGCACCACGCCCGAGGTCGGGTCAGGGTCATTGCTCGGGTCGGCCTGGCGACACTGTGATCCAAGTCCTCCGATCCGAGACCCGAGTCGACTTTACGCAGCTACAGCTCGGTGCGCGCAGCTCTTGCAGTGCAGGTGCAGGGGTACAACATGCTTGGTATCAAGATCTATCTAGCATGCTCGGTTCTCGCTCCATGGGATGCGTAGTTGTCTCAGCTCAGCGGTGACTTCACAGACACGGCCATCTCCGACGCCGAACTCCGCACTTCGCATACCGGGCGCAGGGATCCGCTCGAGTGTGTGGCTGGACTAAGCCACCTCGCCATCGTCGGGCCACTGCACCGGCGGCAGCGGCGTCTCCCAGTCCACGTTCTCCACCTTGTCCGCCGGCAGCCACTGGAACGCGAGGCTGAGGAACGCTCTCGCAAATCCTGGGAGATTGGTCTCCGGCAGCGCGGACATGGGTGCGAGCTCGAAGTGGGGCACCAGTCGCCGCAGAACCGTGTCCTCGTAGGTCCGCGGCGCGGCGCGACCCTTGCGCTTCTTCTTGGGCTTCTGGAACTCGTCCTCCTCCTTCTCCTGCCCAGGGACTTCGCGCACGAAGCCCGGGAGGTACTCGCCGAGGTCGTTGCCGAGGATCACGACCTGGTTGGAGAGGCGCGGGGCGTAGTTCTTGGACAGGAAGGCCTCGTACAGCGCCTTGCTGCAGTGGGGCATGTACACCAGCGTCGGCTTGTCGGTGAGCTCGTGCTCGCCGCGCAGGTTCTCGGTGATGAGGGTGACGGAGAGGGAGGTGAGGACGCGGGTGTCATCCTCGTCGAAGACGGGGTCGAACGCCGAGATGGCCGAAGCTGGAGCACCGAGGGCCGAGGCGAGCTCGAGTGCCAGCGCAAGCTGGATCTTGGCGGTGCGGTCCCCGTAAGGTTTCCCGAGGCCGAGGCAAAGGATCGCGAGCTCTTGCTGGGGGCTAGTGAACAACAATGGGCGGAGACGCTCGATGAGCGCTGGCATCAGCTACACGCCTGCATTGAGCACTCACCACTCCACTCCTCGCCCCACTTCTCCACCATCTTCCCCCGCATGCCCTCGATGTCTCCCGCAGCGCGCGAGATGTCCTCGTCGGTGGTTACCACCTTCTCCTCCTTCTGGTTCTTCTTGCCCTTCCGCTTGGGCTGGACGAACTGCTTCGCCGTGCGCTCCATCTCCTTCTCCTTCGCTGTCAAGGGAGGTGGGACGAGACCAGCCTTGGCAGCCTTCTTCGCCTCCTTCCGCTTCTCCTTGAACGCCTCCTTGGCCGCCTCAGCCTCCTCCTTCTTCCGCGCCTCGCGCGCGCGACGCTTGTCACGCTTGGACATCTCCTGCTTCGAGGAGGGCGCGTCCGAGTCCTCGTCAATGGCCGGCGTGGATCTCCTGGAAGGCTCCTTCTTGGGCGACGGAGCCCTTGGGGGCTCAGGCTTCGAGAGCTCAGGTTCGGCCTCGGGCTCCAATGGCGCAGAACTCTTGGGCTTAGCCTTCTCCTTCCGCTTCTTCGCCTCCTTCATCGCGGACCTGACGTCAGCTGAACGTCCTGACCGACAGCTCACAGCTTGGACTTCTCCTCAGCCTCCAGGAGGTCAAGCTCTTCCAGCTGCTCGAGCTCAAGCATGAGCTCCTCGTCGTCGAGCTCAGCCTCGCCAAACTCTTCCACGGGCTCTGCTGGCGTCTCGAGCGGTGTGGCAAAGTCGTCCTCATCAAACCCAGCGTTCTCTGCGCGCATCTCCTTCGCCATCCTGTCGTCAGCTCCCGCAGCCACCTGAATCTCACCGCCACACTGCCTGCTTGTGTTTCTTGCTGCGCTCGTGGTTCGACCAGCTCGCCTCGCTCTGGAACGTCTTGTTGCACGCGACGCACTCGAAGATCTCGCCGCCGGCCCCGTCGTCCATCCGGATTCCAGTACCGTCGCCCTCCTCCGCGTACTCGTCCACATCGTCCTCCTCGTCCGACACCGGTTGGACCTTCTGCCACTCCTGCTCCTGGAATGCCTCAGCCGCGCGCATACGCTCCTCCTCGCGCCGCTTCGCCGCCTCCGCGTCCACACGAGGTGCCCGCCTCGGGGTAGAGGTTCCAGAGCCGACAGGCTTCTTCTTCTTCGCCTCAGCCAAGTACGCCTTGTATCGGGGGTCGCGATGCTGAACAAACGAGACGAGTGTCTTGCGTCAGCTGGTAGACAGTTACGGTCAGCTCACCCGAACAGTGTCGATGTACTCCTTGCGGTGGTCCTCGCGGACCTTCTTGTTCTCCTTCTCCATAAGACGACGGATCTCGCGGGTCTCGGCGCGGTGCGTGTCCCACTTCTCGACCCAGTCGAAGCGCTTCTCCGTAGTGAACTCGCCCCAGGCGGTGTAGAAGTCGCGTGCCCAGTTCGACCGCGCCTTCTCGGCCTTGGTGAGACCGGGCGGTGGGGCGTAGGGAGTGGTGGAGTCGCCGAAGGTCGGGTAGTGCACTGGCACTCCGCCTTCGGGGGTGTGCAGCACCTCGTCGGACGCGAGGACGTTGAAGAGTGTTCTGTAGACCGAGTAGAATCCCTGCGGTTAGCTTTTCGCACTCTTTGTAGCTGGCGAGTACTCGACCTACCTCCGAGCTGTCGTCCATCTTGCGCGCAAGCTTGGGGTTGAAGAACCGCATCAGCTGGTCGATCTTGACGCCGGGGTCCCCGCGCTTCCGCCGGTTGAACTTGGACTTGGGGTCCGCGACACCCGCATCGCCCGCACGGACATGGTCGTAGAAGTCATCGTCGTTCGTCTCGATATGGTCGTTCCTGTGGCGGTCGTAGAACGCGCGTTCCTGCCGTCAGCTGCTAGAACACCTAGTAGCTTACATTAGGGTCGGATAGGACCTCGTACGCCTGCTGGAGGTCGGCGAAGATCTTGGTCGCCTCCTCCACGCGGTGTGGGTTCTTGTCTGGGTGGTTGACAAGCTGGGGTTAGGTTCACTCAGGCCGTGACGCACAGCAAGCTTGCGGTACGATTTCTGGAGTCAGCTCAGGCCACGAACGGGACGAACCTTGATCTCATCGGCGGTGGCCTCGATGTCGACCTGGAGAAGCTCGTAGTAGTCGATAGGCCCCTCTACCTCCTCCTTGTCCCCCTGGGTACGGGACTGGTCGTTACCCATGGCTGCGCGAGGTGTTGAAAGATGAGAGCAGTTGAGAGGTAGTCTCGGCACCGAGCACGGATCAGACTTCTGGAGTGGAGGTCTGTATCAGTGGCATCTGTCAAGTCGCGTGGCAAATCACACGTCACCGCTGTGTGACGTGCACGGACGTGTGGTGGAGGTGGTCCGTGTGTTACTTCGAGCGCCATCACAACCCCGTCGTCGCACACTTCTTGACATTGCACAACACTTCCTCCTCACTGCACTAAACTCTTTGCACCATGCCACTAGCCTCCTCATACTCGTCCTCCTCCCGCCTCAAGCGTCGCTCGGTCACCTTGCCCTCCCCGCGCCAGCCCGATGCCTGGAACGACTACTCAGCCGACGCCGAGTCCGCCGAGAAGAACTGGGAGAACACACTCCAGTCGCTAGACGAGAGGAACATGGTAGCCATAAAATCCTTATCTCTGATCTAACTACAGACGGCCGGGTCACACACGGCAACGCTGGAAGAGCAGGAGACCGAGATCCTCAAGCTCACGCGCGAGGTCATAGATCTGCGCGAGGAGCTCGCGGCCCGCCCGACCGAGGATGAGGTGTATGCCATGCGGATGGAGTGGGAGACGAGTGAGACGCTGTTTGCCGAGAGCCAAAAGTGCGTGTTGGCTCCGCAGCGCTAACAGCAGAGACAACGAGCAGAAGCACAACACGATTGAGAGCCTCAGACAATACGTCAAGGTGAGCTAGCGGCTCTGTTGCTCAGCTGACAGCAGGCGCTTGAGTCGAAGCTCGAGGAGACTCTCGGAGAGGACTGGAAGGTGGGCCTCACATCCCGGCAGCTCTCCTATGTGCCGTCGCAAGCTGACAGCAGGAATATTGCGTGCTCCCCGACCCCCGGGGACCAGGGAACACGTGCGGGAGCGCGACGCCCCTCCCGAAGCCTGGCAAGCTCCGCTCTTCGGCCTCGATCAAGCGTACCTCGCGGCACTCCCACACGCGGGGGGTGAGCGCGGCGGACGCGCGTACCTTACGCGAGCTCGAGAGTGCCGTGGACAAGACCCCCGCTGGGGCGTTACGCGCGCTGGAGGGCATCAGAGAGACGGAACGCCCGACGCCCGCCGAGATTGTGGCGTCCTTCGAGTCGCCGCACAAGGAGGCTCGCATGGAGCGCTCCTCAAGCTACCAGAGCATACGCGAGCCCAGGGACAAGGATCTCGCCGCGCTAGTGGCGGCCGTCAAGGCGCTGCCCGCGTCACTCGGGGCGCAGGTCGAGCGCGCGCTGGCGCGAGAGGAGGAGGAGGCAAGACGCGAGGAGGCGCGACAGGCCTTACTCGACGTGCTTGATGCCGCGGAGAGTCGGGCCGAGGCGCGCGAGATCCGCCTCCAGGGCCTCCTGGCCGAAGTAAGTCCGCTCATAGTCTCTACCTGAGCTGAGCTGACCCCAGGCCAAGGCTTGCAGTGGACACATGGAGTGGTAGGGAGGACTGTGTACGATACCAGAGTAGCCTATGACGATTCTTATGCCCACACGATCATGTTACATGTCACGCCGAGAGCCGAGCGCGCCTGACGCCCAAATGGCCTGGGTGCCCACTTGATACGATCCCATAGTCATTGCGGACAGTGTGATGGGACAATTGATCTTCGCACATCCTTCCCTGTGGTGCGCGGACGGCCTGGGCTGAATGATGGTCGCATCGGACATCCATCCACCTTGTGCAGGTGGCTTCGTCAGGTTTCGTCGGACGGGCCACTCTCAGCCGACAGCCGACACCCCTGCCGGGTTCTGCTCCTTCTACGGGCGTGTAGCATATCTTCTACTGTATCATCAACTCAACGAGTGGCGTGGCCGTTTGCGGCGTCGCGCGAGGCGGGGTGAAGGCAATGGCGATGGCGAGGAAGGCGCAGGGGCGCCGCGCCGGAGTCGGGACATAGTGAATGTGGTGTGGCATGAGTCATTACGGAGTGGCGGGTACACGGCCTCGATGGGGCCTACACGTCGATATACAGCAAGATTGGCTCGCCAACCTCTTCGATTTCTGGGATAACACACTGATGTCAGCGGGAACGAGGGGTCGAGCCGTGCTGAACACGCACCTTGAGGTCAAACGCCTTGGCAAGCACAATCTTGAAGATCTTCTGGACGTTGATCGAGTGGCTAGTCGAGCAGAAGATCTGTGGTGAGCTCGGTCACGGACCGCAGGGAGCTCACAAGTGGCGCGCGCATGGCCTTGGAGAACCGCTTGGCCTGCTTGGTGATCTCCTCCTGTTCCTCATGTGGCTGTGTCATGAAGAGGTCGAACTTTGTCCCAATTAAGACGGGGATGGCCGTCTGCTGTCAGTCGTGATTCCACAAGGCGGAGCTCACCTTGTTGAATCCGCGGGCCTGCCGGTACCATTCCTTTATACTGTTGAGAGTAGCTTTCCGTGTGAGGTCGAACATGAAGAGAATCGCGACGGCGTCATTGGACACGAGGGGAAGCATGGACACAAACTCGCGCTGTCCGCCTAGATCCCAAATCTTGGCGTTAGTCATCACTCGCTCGGACCTCAGCATGGCCGGCAACTCTTGTCGGCGCGGTGGGCAGCCACAACTGGCGCGCGCAACTCACGGAGAACGTGATTTCTGTATTGCGGATGGTGATGGCCTTCTCCATGAAGTTGACACCGAGTGTTTGGATGTAGTCCTCGCTGTTGGTTAGCGTGTCACCCTCCTGTCCGCAGGCGTCCGCGTGACGCACTCGAAGCTTCCCTCCACATATTTGACCATGAGCGACGTCTTGCCGATGCCAGCGTCGCCGACCATGCCGACCTTGAGCACCACACTGGAGTCAGCATCGATCTACAGCATGGCGAGCAGAGGGGGATGCTGGGAGCGCCGCTGACGCGTAAGATCTGGTGTGACTTCGCGCCACCGGCCATCCTCCAAACAAGCGCCCCTGGTGGCAAACGTACGCGTTCCGGTCACCCGCCTCGCTGCCCGACACGCGCCCGCTGCCGGACCCAGACGAGGCATAGCCTTGGTCGGTCATGGTGGGTAGATGGGGTGGATGGGGAAGGCGTGAATGGTTGTGGACGTGGTGGGGTGATCGGCACAAGGCGGCCAGGGGGGTATGCCGTGTTCAATTGAGGAGCGGTGGGGAATCGGGGCGACGCGGTCGATGCAGTGGGAGATGCGGTGTGGGGAGTGACGCGTCGAGAGGGTAGAAGAGAGAAGAGGATGAAGAGGAGGAGGAAGGACGAGAAGGAGAAGTGGATGAATGAATGAATGGATCAAGTGGTGGATGGATGTGACCAAGTCAACATGCATCACACGCCCACACACACAACCACCCACCCACCTTCCCTCCCTCCTCCTGTCGCACCTTGACCCTGCCAACTGCAACGGCTGGGCTGACGCGCACCGGAATCAGATTGCAATCACCTTTACGTAAAACCGTTCTTGACCGACTGTTGGTCTCCCCGGATTCCCAGTCGTCTCAAACCCACATCACTCACTCCCTTCTCCACTCTTGCTCGACCTAACATGAAGTCTCGCACCACGAGGGTAATCCTCGCAGCGAGGCCTCCTCTCAGGCCGGCGGCACGCGCCCTCCGCTTCCCCAGCAAGGCGCTCCCCTCCACCGCCCTCAGCCGGCAATGGATCGCGCCGCAGACCTCGGCCGTCCTCACCCTGCGCCGGTACGCGACCGCCGCCACCGCCTCGGGCAGCGTGGGCGGGCAAGAACCGCCTCTCGCGCCGTTCCTTCCTACCCCTGTCCCTGGGTCTGAGAACCTGCGTGCGGTGCTCAAGGACGTCGAGAAGATGCTCGTCACGGACGTCGGTGGGTCATCGGCTTGGTACGACCGGGTCAAGGCGGCGAATGCGGATCTCGGCGCGACTCGCCGGGCCCGGCTGGCTGGTAAGTGGTTTATGCTGGACCAGCACGAGTGCGCCGAGCCACGTCTTGGATTATGTGCTCGAGCATTGGAGCATGGGTAAGGTCGCGCGAGCACCTCACCCTCTCCGAGGACATGCTCGACCGCCTGGACACATTGAACAGGGCATCCACTGACAGCAGTCTACGGAGACCCGGTCGCTGCGCCGCACGACGTTGTTTCGGCCTTCCTGCAGGACCCGCTCTCGGACTCTGATGTGATGCGCAAGGCGATCCTCGACCGCTACTTTGGCACGAGCAAGGACACACTCTTTATTTCGCTTGCCAATGAGCCATCGCGCACCGACGGCAGGTTGGGTGCCCCATCGTCCTGGCTGCAGGCTTCGGGCTGTGATGTTGCCGAGGTCGCGCAGGGCCCACAGGCCGAGTCGCAGCTCCTGGCGTGTGACGCAGTTGCGTTCGTGCTCGACCCCGTGCGCCTCGCTACCGCGCCATTCCTCGAGAAGCTTCTTCCTCTGGCTCTTGGCAAGGGACACGTCCAGTTCATCGTGAACGGCCCGCTGCCTGCACACCAGACGGAGGAGTCGATGCGTGCCGCGCTCGACAAGCAGCTTGCGACTGTCGCCGTGCCAACGGGTTGCAAGAGCTACGACGTCGCTTTTGTGCAGGCAGACCGGGCACTGCGGGCACTGGATGCGCTGGCGGGTGCGCTGGGCGGGCCTGAGGGCGAGAGCAAGGGCCTCGCCTTCGACACTTTCCAGCATGACTTCCTTGCGTCCAACATCGGCCCGCTGCAGGCCCAGTTGATGCACCTTGCGCCGCCCGACGCGCAGGTGGCAACCGCCGCGAGCACCGCCCGCCTTGCGCTGGCATACACGAACGGCGTCGTGTCGAGCGACCGTGACGTGCTGCGGAAGGCGTCGGATGTCGTCTCGGAGCTGCGCAGGGAAGCAGTGGACGGATCAGGACGAGCTCGTCGCCTGAGCGTCGTGAGCATGGGGAGCTCGAGCGGCGTCGTCGATGGCAGCGTCGATGCCAGCGTCCGCACGAACAAGCACGACCTCGAGCAGTTGTTCAAGGGACGACTGTCGTGGCTCGGCATCCTCACACGGCTGCGCGTCGACGACGTCAACGGCGACATCGGCGGCTACATCGCGCGCAACTTTGCGCGGGACATCGAGCAGCAGCTCGTCTTCGAGGCTGGGCAGTTGGCCCAGCTGCAGTCACAGCTGGGGAAGCAGAGCGACAAGACGGCGCACACCCTGACATCGGCCTCCTCCAACCGGGCAGGGCACCCTTTCTCCTCCCCTCTTCTCTTAAACCACCTCGCCTCCCTCGCCCTCTCCATCCCGCCCGTGACCCCGACCTCCCTCCTGCCTCCCGTGGCGACACGTCGCGCGCAGCTCGTCAACACCGCCGTCCCTCGGCTGCAGG
This sequence comes from Cutaneotrichosporon sp. PK4640, assembly GCA_023630115.1. Taxonomy (NCBI): domain Eukaryota; kingdom Fungi; phylum Basidiomycota; class Tremellomycetes; order Trichosporonales; family Trichosporonaceae; genus Cutaneotrichosporon; species Cutaneotrichosporon sp. PK4640. The sequence continues at coordinate 16,554 of JAMALN010000057.1, read as the reverse complement.
TGACGGCTCAGCGTGCGCTCGGCTCCTCCGTCGTCCTCGCCCTGGCCGGCTCAGCGGGTGCTTGGACAGCCTTCGCTCCACCCCTGAGCATGATCAGCGGCGCGACGGCGGTTGGGCTGGGTGCTCTCGCCGTTGTGTCCTCCCTGGCCCTCGGCCAGGCCTGGTGGGCCAAGGGGCAGCGGCGCTTCTGGAAGGACTGGAACCGTGTGACAGCCATGCTCAAGGATGACCTCAGCGCCAACTTTGACAGCACGGTCGACAAGCTCGTGCTTGCGCGTCCCCGCGTGACTGCCGACGGGCTGCAGGAGCTGGTGCGGAAGCGGGAGGAGCGGCTGAACGGGCTTGAGCACCGGATTGTCACGCTAGAGGAGCACGTCGAGGCGCTCGAGCCGAGCCCCGAGCCCGCGGCGAAACGGTAGCATAGACAAAAGTAATGTATAGCATATGCCTCTCACTCAGCCACTGATGGTTACCAACCTCGCTCTGAGTACAATTGAGGTAGGTCGCTGAGGGGAAGCATAACAGTGAAGGGCTGTGAAAACGCGGAGGGCGCGGAGGCAGGCAGTGGAGATGGAGGGGGTATGGAGGCTTTCGTGAGTGAATGGGCGTACGGGCGTACGCTTCATTTCATACCTACTGTACATAAATTTGCTGAAATCTAAGCACTCTTACATTCAACACATCACCATGACCCGCAGTCGCAAGAAGGGCAGGCGGCCAACGAGCTCCAAACCTGCCGTCGCTGACCAGACTGCGACAGCGGGCGAGGGAGGTGGCCGGGAGCCCGCGAGTGTGCACGCATCATGTGCCGATGCTCCTCGCAAGAGCTACAAGGAGGCTCTGGTGGCGAATGTTCAGCGGGTGGCAAAGGGTTCGCCACCGAGCCCTTTGCCCAAAGCCCCAGCCTCCCGCACCACCTCTGCCCCCGACACGGCGGCAACAGGTGCGGGTGCGACAGCCACCGCAGCGGCCCCTCGCATGAGCTACAGCGCGGCGTTGATGCTGGGTGTGGTAAAGGCGTCCGCGACCAAGAAGGCGTCTGCGGGCCCCACGGCCAATCGAGAGAATGTAAGCTCGCCCCGCCGACCCTCAGCTGACGTCCAGACCAGGCCCGCCGCGGGCATTGCCTCTACGACAGCTACGCCCTCTGTGTCTGCCCCTTTCAAAGAACAGAATGCTCGGCGGACAGGACTGCAGGCAGACTTCCACTCCACGAGTCAGACGTTCCGTGACCTTAATGCACGGATGGACGTATTGGAGGCGAAGTGGGCTGCAATGACGGTTCGTTCCACACTCGGTACAGCGCTGACGGCAGCCGGATCTCGAGTCTATGACACAGGTGCATACGGCATTGGAGGGTACAGCTAACGCAGTTTGCATTAATGCAGTCGCATCTCAACCTGCCAATCGATGGGTACAACGCCGCACGCATAATCTGCGACCTCGTCCTGAGGCGGGACATCTGGGAGGTTCAGGAGGTGAGCCACGACCGAGCTCAGCTGACGGAAGGTGGTCGACACCATTTCGTCGTTTCCCACCGCGGGCGCCGCGGCTGACTTCCGCGACCATCTTGCCAAGCGCGGGCACACCCTAGAGGTAGAGGAGCTGGCGGAGCTGGCCAGCGAGGTGTGCAAGGGCTGTCCGGACTGCAACAACCGGACCGACAAGGAGGTACCCCCCGCGCCACGGACGCTCCGCGCCCTCTGGACCGCGGACCACTACGGTTCCCCCGCCGCTCGTGGCGTGGCCATGCTCCTCCTGGAGGCCGTGCTGTACCGCCACGGCCCGAGCGAGGTGCTCCTCACGTTGCTGGAGACGAGGGATGAGGGACTGGCGAGGCCACTCCCGTTCGACAAGGACCAACTCGAGGCGATTAGGGTGCGGTTTGGGGTCGAGCTCTAGAATGTATCACAATCAAATTGATAATGTTGTACAGCAGAAGTGTGGGCCTTGTTCTGCCCTGGACCAAGCAAGGTGCTCATCACCTTCATGCTAACATAGCTACTAGTGCTCTCCATGGGCTGCTTGAGATTCACACAGGTCAATTGTAACACAACTCGTAGCCTGAGCCCAGTAGGCCTAGGACAGCTGATTCGAAATTGGAATGAGGCGGTGGCGTGGCGTGTGGGGCATCGATGAAATCAATACTCCTCCGTCCTCTACATCACACACTTCCTCACACTCTCCACCAAATTGCCACCCAGACCTCACACCTCAACAACTCGACAGCGACTTCGACATGACCCGCGACGACTTCGACGTGAGACAACGCCTCGATAATCTCGAGCGCGGAGTCGCGGCCTTGTGGGCAGATATCAAGGCCGTAAAGGTGAGTTGGAGTCGACTTGCGTGTGGTTTCGATAGCTAACCCCCAGAGCATCATGGCACCGACGGTCGCCGTATGTATTCCCTCAAGCGTTGCGGACGCGGTGCACATCGTCTGCCATCTCGTTGGTGGCTCGCTCAAGGACGCCGCAAACGATACTCAGACCGCGGGCTTCCGTACACACCTCATTGAGCGGGGGTATGACCTTGGCGAGGTGAACAACCTTGTGGCGATGGCAGCTGGCTCTGACTGTCCTAAAGATTGTTGGTGTGGAGACGGGATGGACGAGAGCGATCGCCCGCTGCCAGTGCCTGAGGACACACTGCGCAGCCTCTTGTCCTTCGACCAGTCCTCCGGTCCAGGTCATGCAGGCCAGGCGGCGATGCTTCTCCTCGAGGCGACACTGTACGCCAAAGGGTGGGAGGAGGTGGGTGGGCTCCTCCTCCGTACGCGGGATGGGAAGCGCTGGTTCTTGTTTTCGCCCAGGCAGCGGGACCTGCTACAGACGAAGTTTAAAGTTGAGCTTAGGGGGCCGAGACGTGATGAATGAGGTTCCGATAGAATCAACATGTAGTCGTCATGAAGGGGTGTAGAGCCCGGTCTGCGGTCCAGGTGCCAGGTAGTTACTGGTGACAAGCACGGGGTCGGTAGTATCCACTGTAACTGTGTGTTGTGCGCAGTTTGAGGTTGTACCGCAGCAGATGAACTGTGTGCGTCATGAGGTTGGTTTTAGTTAAATGCGTGGAAGGATTGACACTTGGATCCACAACATCGCCATCCTCACCCCCAACACCTCGAGTAACAACCTCCTCTCCCTTCCCTCTCAACGCGATCATCACAGTCGCATACTTTTACCCATGAGCAACCCCACAAGTCTGGCCCGCATCTCGTGGTGGCGCCTCGACGTACACCTCAACCTCCACGTAAGTTGGACTCACCTTCCCCACCCTCCCAGTAGTGTAACGCTGTCGGCATCAACATCATACTCGGCCCAACGTAGAATGCACTTCACCCCGCCGGACACTAACCTCGACAGAGCCCGAGCCCAGTCAACGGGTTTCCCGAGCGCATCGCGGAGGCACTCTTCTTCGTCGCCCACACCTTTCACCCCCCGCTCTACGACGTCAAGAACCTAGCTCACGACTTCCCGCCTCCTATACGCACGGGAGAGGTCTTTCCTGCACCGGGGACCTTCCTGAAACACCTGGTGGATCGCTTCCCTATGTCGTTGGCCGATATCACCAAGCTCCAGGCAATGGCCCGCGGGACCACGGAGGACCGGCTGACCAACGTGGAGGATGTCCTCCGCGTTCTCTTCTTGGTTGGGAGCGAGGCGGAGGGCTTGGGCGCGCGATGGGGGGCCATGAGCGCTGCCACGCTGGTGCTTGAGGCGAGGCTGTTTGTCCATGGGCAGAATGACGTGCAGACCTTGCTCCGGCGCATGGCGGAGGTCAAGTGGTTCTGGTTCACGGAGGAGCAGCTCCAGATGCTTCGGGAGAGGTTCGAGTTCACCCTCAGCCCGTAGGGCGTCTTCAAGTTCTCCGACGAGCAGCCGACCGCACTTGGGGCTTAGTTCTGTGGGTTCGCCTGTACTTCGGAGGGTCGGAACGGTGCTGGGAGTCTGGATACCTGTACCCTGTAGCAGAGTCTAGAGTTAGATGTAGCTCGTATGCATGTAGAGACACGCGGGCATCAGTAAGCTGACCACAAGTCAGTCTCCCACGTCTAGTCGTCGGAAGGTTGCTGTGATGGCAACAGTGGGTCGGGAAGGCATATCAGAAGTGCAGCTCACTCGAGAATCGCGCACTTCCGTTGACTGTGTAGTTGCTGCGGGGCCAGCCCTTGTTGCTGCGCCTGAGATTAAGAGAGCTGTGCGCACCTCGGCCACCGATCACCGACGTCTCAACATGTCGCTTGCAGAGTAGCGGTGCAGCATGTGCAGAGCGATGATGAGATCGAGGATGCTTGTGATAGGTGGTCACACGACGTCGGCCGTCGGCAGACTCGGCAGGCTCGCGTGCGGCTCGGCTGGAAATCGGCCGCCACCCAATGATGGCTCGTGCCTCAATATCGGGCGAGACCGAGTCTACTCTCATCCCTTCCGCATGACACCACGCGCCACCCAACTAGTCATGACGCGCACTGGAGCGGAGTCACAACTGCTCCATCGCGCTCATCGCCATTTTCATCGCGCTCATCACTGCTGCTGGGCAGGTAGCGCTGCATGACGGCCACGACACAGGGCGCTGGCCGGCATGGCCAGCCGCCAACAGATCCCCATCATGCCGATCAAGATCCCCAGCCACCTCGGGAGGAGAAGGACGAGATCGCCGAGATCGACGAGGTTGATGCAAAGGGCAAGGCGCACACCTACCCGCCCCAGGACGATGCCTCGTCTGCGACGAACAAGAGCTTGGACGGCGAGAAGGAGGAGACGGAGAAGACCGAGCACATGCGCCTGCGCGACATGAAGGGGGAGTACAGCTACCACAAGCGGGAGCACTGGTGGTGAGTAGTCTGCCGCGACGCCGAGCTGACATCAGGCAACTCTGGCGGCCTTCCAAGCCGCCTCCTCCGCCGCCCCAGTCGTTCGCGGATGCACCTGAGATCCCGCTCGCCAAGGCCAACTTCCTCTCGGTGCTTACTTTCCATGTGCGTCCCTGCGACCTGGCGGTTGTTTCGTCCCAGCTGACAGCAGTGGGTCTCACCGCTCATGCGGTTAGGATACCAGCGCCCATTACAGGCCACCGACTTATGGCGCGTCGATCCATCACGAGAGGGTGAGCTTCCATTCCTTCCCGGCTGACACCAGCCGACTACATGTCGACCAAGTTCCTCGCCAACCTCGAGAAGCGTCAGGTCAAGGCGAAGGCATGGAACGAGGCGCTCCCGACCGCCAAGCCGCCGCTGCGCAAGCGTGTACGCTGGGCGGCCAAGGCGCTCCGACCCCTCCCCGAGGACGTGAAGAAGCACGCCAGCGGAGAGGGGTACGGTGCAAAGCGGGCGGCGTTCGAGGCCGAGTGGCGCGCCCACAGCGGGCGGAAGCACGGTACGATCGCAGGCGCCCTCAACGAGTCGTTCCCCAAGTACTGGCTCGGCGGGGTGTTCAAGCTCGTCGCGGACGAGGCGCAACTCATGGCCCCGCTCCTCGTCAAGGAGATCATCCGCTTCTCCCAGGCGACATACGCCGCCAACCGCGGCGAGGGGGAGAAGCCGCACATCGGGCGCGGGATCGGGATGGCCATCGGCCTCCTCTGTCTCAGCATGCTCCAGAGCGTGTGCCAGCACCAGTTCTTCTTCCGGTCCATGACGCACGGCGCGCTCTTCCGCGCCTCCCTCATCAGCGCGACGTACAAACGCGCGCTCACGCTCAGCGTCGGTGCGCGGCGCGCCCACTCGAACGGCACGCTTATGGCGTACCTCTCCAGCGATATCAGCCGGATCGACTACTGCGCCCACTGGTTCCACGCCATCTGGACTGCGCCGATCCAGCTCGCCGTCACGCTCATCCTCTTGTGTTTGCAGATCGGGCCCAGCGCCATCGTCGGCTTCATCGTTTTCGTCATCCTCGCCCCCGTGCAGACATACTTTATGCGCACGAGCTTCAAGGTCCGCAAGGGGTCTATGGTGAGCTGGCGAGGTTGAGCGCGAAGCTAACCCCAGAAATGGACCGACGGGCGCTCGAAGCTCCTCTCGGAACTGCTGGCCAGTATGCAGATCATCAAGGTGTTCTGCTATGAGCTCCCGTTCCTGAAGCGTAAGCTTTGTTGCCTTTGTGGTCGAGCTGACAACAGGCTTGGGCTTTGTCCGCGGGCAGGAGATGACGGCAGTGCGCAAGCTGCTCTTCATCCGCGCAGGTAACCAGGCGCTGGCGTACAGCGTGCCCGTCATCGCGGCAGTGTTGTCATTCGTGACATACTCGAGCACACACGACCATATGGACCCAGCGCTCATCTTCACCTCGCTCGCGTACTTCAACCTCCTGCGGCAGCCGCTCATGTTCCTCCCGCGCGGGCTGTCCACGCTTGCGGACGCGCAGGCTGCCGTGCTCCGCCTCGAGAGCCTATTCGAGGCGCCGCTCATGGATGAGAAGGAGCTGATCAACCCGGAGCTCGACGTCGCGATCCGCGCCAAAAACGCCACGTTCCAGTGGGCGACTGTGAAGGAGCAGGAGACGGTTGACGAGAAGAGCGGCGGCGGCGGCCGGGGTGGTCGCGGTGGTGGTCGAGGTGGCCGCGGAGGCAGGGGTGGTGGGCGAGGCGGAAGAGGCAAGAAGTCCAAGGATCCCGAGCCCGAGGAGAAGAAGCAGGGGAAGGAGGAGGAGCCATTCATGGTCCAGAACCTCACCCTCGAGATCCCGCGCGGTCAGCTTGTCGCTATCGTCGGGCCCGTCGGCGCCGGCAAGTCCAGCATACTCCAAGGCGTGAGTTCTTTGGGCTTCTTTGTTCCGCTCACACCAGCTCCTTGGCGAAATGCGCCACATCTCCGGCACGGCCGAGTTCGGCGGGGGCCTCGGGTACTGCCAGCAGACGGCATGGATCCAGAATGCGACACTACGGGACAACGTACTCTTCGGCCAGCGCTGGGACGAGGCGCGCTACTGGGAGTGTATCCGGCGCGCGTGCCTCCTGCCTGACCTCGAGATCCTCCCAGACGGCGACCTTACGGAGATCGGCGAGAAGGGCGTCAACCTCTCCGGTGGACAGAAGCAGCGCGTGAACATCGCCCGCGCGCTGTACTTTGACGCGGACATCGTTCTTTTCGACGACCCGCTCAGCGCAGTTGACGCGCACGTCGGCCGCCTCCTCTTTAGCGAGGCGATCATGGGCCTGCGCGCGGCAGGCAAGACTGTCGTGCTGGTTACGCACGCACTGCACTTCCTCCCGCAGGTCGACTACGTGTACACCGTCCAACACGGGCACATCGTCGAGGAGGGCACATACGAGGCTCTCATGGCCAGCGAGGGCGCATTCCGGCGCCTCATGAGCGAGTTTGGTGGCTCCGGCGCCAAGCATGAGGAGGAGGAGCGCGAGGAGGCCGCCGTTGAGAACGGCCCCGTGGATACCGCCGACGCTGCTGCCAAGGCAATGGAGAAGGCGAAGGACCCCGGTAAGGCTGCGGGCACTGGTAAGCTCGAGGGCCGCCTCATGACCTCCGAGGTGCGCAAGACGGGCCGCGTCGGCGGCAAGGTGTACGGCGCGTATCTCCGCGCGGGCAAGGCAGCGTGGACGCTCCCCCTTTCGCTGATCTTCGCGGCAGCCATGCAGGCGGGTAGCGTCCTGTCTACCGTCTGGCTGACGTGGTGGGAGGCGGACACGTTCGGGAAGCCGACCGCCTTCTACCAGGGCATGTACGCGATGCTCGGCCTCGCGTCCACGGCGTTCATCTTCGCCCTCGGCGTCTCGATGGGCGTCATGGCCTACTTCGCCAGCCGGAACCTGTACGGCGGTGCGGTGCGCAACGTCTTCTTCGCCCCGATGAGCTTCTTCGACACGCAGCCCCTCGGCCGCATCATGGGCGTGTTCGGCAAGGACATCGACATTATCGACAACCAGCTCCCGGACTCGCTGCGGATGCAGGTCTTCACGCTCCTGTCCCTCATCGGTTCCGTGGTCATCATCACCGTCTACTTCCACTACTTCATCGCGATCATCTTCGCCGTCGGCGTCGGGTACTGGTACTTTGCGCAGTTCTACCGCACGAGCGCGCGCGAAGTCAAGCGCCTCGACTCGATGCTCCGCTCCCTCCTCTACTCGCACTTCTCCGAGAGCCTGAGCGGCCTGGCCACGATCCGCGCGTACGGCGAGACGGACCGCTTCATCCGCGACAACTGCTACTACATGGACCTCGAGGACCGCGCGTACATCCTCACGTCGAGCAACCAGCGCTGGCTGGCCGTGCGCCTCGACTTCCTCGGCGCGCTGCTAGTGTTCGTCGTGGCGATCATGAGCGTTGCGGGCGGGGCGGGGCTGAGCGCGTCCCAGATCGCCCTCTGTCTCACGTACATGACGCAGATCACCCAGATTTTGTAAGCTCACCGAACGAGGTCGTCCAGCTGACGCCAGGGGCATGGTCACGCGCCAGAGCGCCGAGGTCGAGAACAACATGAACGCCGTAGAGCGGATCCAGCACTACGCTGGGCGCGGGATTCCGCAGGAGGCCGCGTACGAGCTCCCCGACGAGCCGGGGCCCGAGTGGCCCGCACACGGCGCCATCGAGTTCGAGGACGTCGTCATGTCGTACCGTAAGGGCCTACCGCCGGTCCTCAAGGGCATATCTGCGCGCTTCGAGCATGGCGAGAAGGTCGGCATCATCGGTCGCACGGGCGCCGGCAAGACGTCCATCACGGTCGCGCTGTATCGCCTGGCTGAGGCTACCTCTGGCCGTGTCACCGTCGACGGCGTTGACGTGAGCAAGATTGGGCTTAAGCGACTGCGCTCGGCGATCGCCATCATTCCGCAAGACCCAGTGTTGTTCAGCGGCACGCTGCGGAGCAACCTCGACCCGTTCGACGAACACCAGGACGCGGAGTTGTACGACGCGATGGGCCGCGCCTGCCTCCTCGAGGGTGAGGGGGCCAAGCGCTTCGCACTTGACATGGTGATCGACGACGAGGGCGCCAACCTCTCCATCGGTGAGCGGTCGCTCGTGTCCCTCGCCCGCGCGCTCGTCAAGGACTCGCGCATCGTCGTGCTGGACGAGGCTACCGCCGCTGTGGACCTGGAGACGGACGCCAAGATCCAGCAGACGATCCGTCGCGAGTTTGCGCACAAGACGCTCCTGTGCATCGCGCATCGTCTGCGCACCATCATCTCGTGGGACCGCATCCTCGTCATGGACGCGGGACAGATTGCCGACTTTGACACCCCGCTGGCGCTGTGGGATAAGGGCGGCCACTTCCGGAGCATGTGCGAGCGCTCAAACATTACACGTGAAGAGATTGAGCGCGCGCGTCAAGAGGAGACGTTTAGTTGATCAGAGCAGAACAAGTACTAGACCTTAGATGTAATAGTCGTCGCATAAGCTCTATACCACAATCCCGCTCTATACCGTGTCGTATCGTACACCTAGTCGCGCCGTAACATGTCGAGGCGGCGCTGGAGGTCGTCCTCCTCGCTGCCGCCGCCGCCGCCCTGGGGCGGGGTGGGTGCGCCGCCAGCGCCCTCCGCGACCGCAACACGGGAGCTGAGCATCGGCTCATTGGCGGCGGGGTTAGCCGTTGGAGCGCTCGCGAGCTGATGTCAGTTGAAGGCAAGTCGTTGCAACTCACCGAGTCGCTCATGTTCATGCCAATCTCGTCGAGCACCTCCTTGAGGATCTTGTCGCTCTCGACCTCCTCGCCCTCGCCCTCGTCCTCGTCCTCCATCGCGTCGTCGACGGCGTCGCTCATCATCTCCTCCTTCATGTCCATCGTCGCGCTCTCCTTCTCGAACTCGTTCATGATCCGCTGGATCTGGCGTCAGCTTTCATCTCGCGGTATCTCACTTGAGGAAGGTTGAGCGAGCGGTTCATCTGGCCCATCGCACGTGTAGCGCCCTTCATCGCGCTCGCCATCTGCTCGTTCGAGCGCAGCGTCTGCATCCGCAGCGACACGGCCTGCAGCTGTACCCGCATCTGCGTAAACTTCTGCATGTACCGGCGCGTGCGGACGAGGTCCTTGGCGAGGATCTTGCATGCGTTCTGTTGTCAGATATGCTGGACGGCATGCTTACCATGTTGCCGGCCTTTGCATTCTTCTTGATGTCGGCCATCGTCTTCTTCTCCTGCTGCTCGAGCTTGGCGCGCTCGCGCTCGAGCTCGCGCTGTGCCTTCTGCAGGCTGCGTTGGTGTTGTCGCAGCCGCTCGGCCGGGGTCATGGAGCGTCCGAAGAGGGTGTCCTATGACGTCGAGCGTTTCATGATGCGGGGGTGAGAGGGGCGAGAGGAGACGGCGTCAGCACGGGCATGTTGGGCGAGTGGGCGATTCTCACGAGAATGTTCATGTTTGCGTCTTTGTGAGGGGGATGTTGAGGACGAGGTGTGAGATGGAGAGCAGAGGAGAGGTTGGTTGTGGTATCGGGCCCGATGATGGTGCCCCTCGCTTTCAACCGCAGCCACCCCTCACCGCCACCCAACCTCGTTTGGTTCCGTTCATCACCCAGGAGCTAGACCGAGATTTGGTTCCGCTCCCACCCAGGCTCGTCTGCCGAACTGCGGGGGGGCGGTTGCTGCGGTGGAGGAATCTTGCGGGGAAGGTGGAACGCGACGTCGTCGACCGACACGTCCACAAAGCACAGTCAGCACTTCAACTCCGTCGCCCCCATCTGCCCTCGTCTCCATTCCTCATCGTCCACTACCCCTCCCGGCGCCTTCTCGCCACTCGCACGGACGCTCTCAAACACTCCAAAACAATGTTGTGGAGGAGATTGGCCGCCCTGGCGCTCATCGCCACTGGAGCTTTCGCGGCAGAGGAAGAAGAGACCGAGCTCCGACAGCTCAACGAGGACAATTTCAAAGCCTCCATTGCGCACGGCGCCTGGTAAGCTCAACAAACCCCTCAGAAGCAAGCTGACAGCCAGGCTGGTTGAGCATTTCTCACCACGGTGTACGTTTCCTACCCTCCATGGGACGCGCAGCTGACGGCAGGTTGGCACTGCAAGGCATTCGCGCCAACATGGACCGACCTCGCGAACAAGAAGGCATACCATGAGCAGCTGTCCGGCTTCCACATGGCCCAGGTCAACTGTCTTGCCCAGGGAGACTTATGCAACTCGAACAACATTCGTGGATGTGGGTGACTCCTTTGGCGCGGCTGACCCCAGACCCTTCCATCATCCTTTACGCGGACGGCAAGGAGATTGGCGAGTACAAGGAGGACCGCGCGTACCCGATCCTTGACGCTTGGATTGAGGAGAAGGCGCTGGCTTACGTGCGCGGCGAGCTTGGGAAAGCGACCGATGAGGGCGAGCCGGAGGAGCAGCGGCCGACCCAGCTGAGCAGACCGAACCCCGAGGGCAAGGTTGTCGAGGTCGATGAGGCGGGGCTGGAGGCACTAAAGGCCAACGGACCTGTCTTTGTCGACTTCTTCGCCCCTTGGTGTGGCCAGTGAGTTAACGCCGCGGTTGCGAACTGACGTCAGTTGCAAGAAGCTGCGCCCCGTGTACGAAAAGCTCGCGGCGGCATACAAGGGGGCGCTCAACATTGTCGCGGTCAACTGCGACGACAACCCGCAGGTGTGCAGGCGAAACGGCGTCGTCGGATACCCGACCATCAAGTTGTTCCAGGACGGCGAGGTCAAGGTGTTTGAGCAGCACCGCACGATTCACCTCATGACCAAGTATCTCGATGAGCAGGTCAAGCAGTGAGCTCAAGGGCGGTGATTTCAGCTGACAGCAGCGTCCCCATGAAGAAGATTTTGAACGAAGACTTTGCGGGCATCGTCGCGACCGACGATATCTTCTTCGTCTACGTTACAAGCTATTCGACGTCCCTGGAGGAGATTGTACGTGCGGCTCCCGTTCTACGGCTGACGCTCTAGGAGCAGGTGGAGCGTGCCGTCGGGTCATTAGGCCTCTCGGTCCCCGTCTACAAGACAAACGACCCGCTCTTCTACAAGAACCAGAGCATAGCGATGCCTCCACCCACCTCTTCTCTTCTCGCGTTTGCCTCCCACGACCCCGACCACGTCGGCGCCGTTGCGCTCCCAGCCAGCGATGAGGATCTCAACCGCTTCGTTCGGAGGAACCGGTATCCCAACTACTTCGAGCTGTCCGGGGACAACTACAACTCGTTCTTCCAGGCCGACGACCACCCCCTCGTTGTGCTCGGGGCGGTTCGGGAAGGGGACGAGGGGGCTCAGGAGCGGGAGGAGATGACCAAGATGGCCAGGGCGTGGAAGAAGGGCGGGCGGCCGTTCGACCAGCGTGTCGTCTTTGTCACGGCGGGCGCGGGCAACTGGGAGAAGTGGCTGCGCAAGATGGTCGGCGTGCACCCGGTCGACATCCCTGCCGTCGTTGTCATCGACACGTCCAAGCGCGAGTTCTATGACAAGACGATCGAGGGCTTGCGCGCGCACGTGACGGGCGCGGATGCGTTCTCGATTCTCGAGGGCATCTACCAGCACTTCCTGACGCCCAAGGAGATTGAGAGTGCGCTCGAGTGGGGCTCGCGCAGCGGCACGCTCATGCTGTTCGAGGCGGGGCAGTGGAGCGCTGCGCACCCTTTCCTCGCCACGCTTGGCGTGCTGGTCGGCGTGGTCGCTCTCGTGCTCGGTGTTGCTCGCTGCTTGGGTGGCCGCCGGCACAGTGCCCGCCACGGTTACGTGAACGAGAAGGGGGGGCAGCGCCTCGACTAGATGTTGGAGGTTGTTTGTACTCGTATAGATCTGCACTGCATCGCGTTCTGCGTTCTAGAACCAATGATTCACCCTGCTGCCTATGAGGCTAACTAGTTGCAGTGGGGTACATGCAGTGCATGCAGTATTTATATGCACTGCATAAAGGAGGGATCCCGCCTGACGAGGACGGGATATCACTTTCTGACAACAGATTTTTGTGCCTGCACCATGATTCGAACCGCCAACTTAATGGCTGGGTCGAATCATGGCAACTGATGGAGGGATGCGCCCTACCACCAGACCATGGGGGAGTCACCCCCGGTGATAGCATAGGATTGTAAGGCTATAAATACTCATCTGGCACCACACCCACACCCACCATACAACATACTCCTCTTCATCGTCGCAACTCGGATCGTTCTGAGCAACACATTTCGGAAGGTTGAAAGAGGGCGTTTCGTGGGACATGGCGGTATTCCTGGGACACTGGATACAGGGAAAGAGTCGAGGGACGAGCATACAAGTCACCGTCCGGGATCAAAAAGTTGGACAAGTGGAAGAGTGACGTCGGTGGAGGTTCTAGTCGCCGGTGGAGCAGAGGATGAAGAGATGAGCCGGCCGGCGACCTTTTGAGCTCCGACAATGAGATCGGAGAGAGAATGGGGAGCACGGGGAGGATGAACTGGATCAACAGGACTGGAGCGCTCTCTTGATCTCTTGACACTACTCTGTTACTCTTCCCACTCAACTTACTCACAACCATGTCCAAGGCGTGTCTTGTTCGCGGCTCGATCAGTGAGTCACCCCCATCACTCGCTTCTCCCGCATCCAACCTCCACTCTCCCATCACACCCGTCTCCGGCCTCGGAGCGAGCTCACGCAGACATCGACGAGATCTACAACCTCCCGCACATTGTGCGGCCGGGAGAGACGATCGCGTCCAGCGGCTTTGACCGCAAGACGGGCGGCAAGGGCTCGAACCAGGCGTACGCGGCCGCGCGCGCCGGCGGGCGCGTCGTGCTTGACGCGCAGATCGGCAGCGATGGGCTGGCGGTGCGCGACCGCATCGCCGCGGGCGGTGTGGACGTGAGCCGTGTGCGCGTGGTCGAGGACGAGGTGAGTCACGGCTTCTTCGGTGGTCCGTGCCCGTGCGGCATGGCAGCCGCAAGGCACACATGTGTTGAGAAGCACATGCACGAGCGCTGACACCAGGTGACGGGCCGCGCCATCATCCAGCGCTCGAACGAGGGCGAGAACTCGATCGGTGAGTGCTCTCTCATGGTCTCATACTCTCAGCCTCTCAGGCCTCAGGCTCTCAGGCCCCACCCGTCCCTCGCACACACTGACCGCAGTCCTCCACGCGGGCGCGAACTTTGCCAACCCCGGTGCCAAGCCCGACCTCGAGGGCTTCACCCACCTCCTCCTCCAGAACGAGATCCCCCTCGAGGACACCCTCGCCTACCTCCGCGAGGCGGGCAAGCGTTCCCTCACGACCATCTACAACCCCTCGCCCATGCCGACGCGGGAGCAGCTCCGCGCCTTCCCGTGGGACTGCCTCACGCACCTGATCGTCAACGAGGGCGAGCTGGCGGACATTGCGACGGCGTTCGACGCAGCCCCGACCGCCGGCAGCGTCGCCGACACCGCGCGCGTGCAGATGTCTGCGCTGTCCAAGGCGCAGGGCTTCAACCCCAAGATCGTGATTGTGACTACCATCGGGCCAGAGGGTGTCGTCGTGCTCGACCCCAGGAAGGGGCAGGAGTCCATGTCCTGGCCCGCTGCCAAGGTGTCCAAGGTTGTCGACACCACGGGCGCCGGCGACACCTTTGCAGGGTACTTCGTTTCTCTGCTCATGGAGCTTGGGGACGACGCGCCGCTCGACTCCATCATCCCAATCTGCCTCACGGTGAGCTGTGAGGTCCAGATGGCCAAGCTGACGCCAGGCGTGTGCCCTCACCGTCGAGACGGCAGGTGCCATGGAGAGCATTGCCGCCCGCGCGGATGTCAACGCGCGTATGGCGTAATAGGTGGGCGCTGGACGCTGATGTATTGGGATCTTTCTTGGCAGAGATGCTGTGTAGCTGACCACGACTGCAAGGTGTGCTGAGTACTTACCCGACAAAGCCCGCAGGGTATGTCAGCCCCCGCGAGAGCGACTATACCGAACAGGACGAGCAGAGCGCCGAACCCCGGGCGTGGCATCAGTGACGGCGGCGACGACCCCGCGCAGCACGACGAAAACGACGGGCCAGTTCTCCACGCCTCCGCGACAGTGATGATGCTACATGCAATGCAAGATGCCAGATGCACGTCTAAATCTACTCGTCGGCCTTGACGCGGCCGAACCCCTTCCGCTTCTCGAGTGCCAGCTCGCCAAAGCCAAAGCCCTTGCCAAACCCGCTCTTCTTGCCCGCCTTCTTGCCGCCCTCGCCATACTGCTCCGCCCACTTGCGCAGCTCGGGCAGCGTGCCCTCCTCGCTCGACGACGGCCGGATCTCGTTGAGCGCGGTCTCAAAGTGCTTGGCGTGCACCACACGGTCGGCGTATGACGGGCGCGTGGGCTCGGCCGCAGCCTCGCCGGATTCGCCAGCCTCCTCCGATCCCTCCGTCTTCGTCTCCTCAGACGCGGACTCGGACTTGCCCTCCGAGCTGGCCGCGCCAGTCTCGGCGGCCCGCGAGTCCGCCTCGTCCTTTGCCCGCGCCTCGAGCTGCTTCAGGTACGCCTCCTCGACGACCTTGGCGGCCGGCGAGTTGTTGGCAGTCAAGTCGACCTCGGCAGTAGCCTGAGGGGCCTGCGGGACCGTCTTCGGCTCGTGCGTCTCGTTCACGGGCTCCTCCTCAACCGCGATGGGCAGGTCCTCCCGCGCGCCAGGCCCGTGTCCGGGCGACGAGGTCTGCACCGGCATCGGTGTAGACGACGCTGCCAGCCCGTTCTTCCACGGCACCACGACCATCTCCTTCACAGCGGCAAGAGCAGCGGCGACACAGAGATCTGAAGTTAGCTCGGAGAGGACAAAAAATAGCTCACGCTTGAGATCCGAGCCCGAGAAGCCCTCGGTCTTCTTGGCAATGGCGTTGATGTCGACGTCAGACGCCAGCTTCTCGTTGCGCAGCAGGATCTTGAGGATCGCCTCGCGGTCCTCCTTGGTGGGGAGGTCGACGAGAAGGCGGCGCGGGAGACGGCGAAGCACAGCGTCGTCGAGGTCGAACGGCCGGTTGGTGGCGCCAAGAACGACGACGCGCTTGTCGCGGTTCGCGTTGGCCGAGCTCAGGCCGTCCATCTCCTGCATGAACTCGGTGAGGATCTGGTTGTGGGCCTTGGAGCCGCCGGACGAGTCGCGAGCGCTGCGCGCGCCGAAGAGCGAGTCTACCTCGTCGATGAAGACGACACACGGGGAGAGGCGGCGCGCGATGCTGAACACGGCCTTGACGAGCTTCTCGCCCTCGCCGACCCACATGTCGTTGACATCACTGGGCTGTATAGCGAGCATGCGGGCGCCACTCTCGGCGGCGATCGCACGCGCAAGAAGCGTCTTACCCGTACCCGGTGGACCGAAGAGGAGCGCGCCCGAAGTGACGTGGTCCTTGAGGATACCGCCCTGGAACGCCTCGGGGAAGAGGAGCGGAAGCGAGATGACGGTGCGGATCGCGTCGATAGTGTTGAAGGGGAGGTGCACGTCCTTGAAGGACGATGATGCGAGCTTCTGCTGGTCGACGATGCACGACAGCAAGCGCTTCTCGTGCTTGTTCAGGTCCTTGGACTTCTTGAGCGCCTCGACGACCGGGTCGGACGGAGTGTCCGCCTTCGACTGCTTCTGCCGCATCTTGGCCTGCGCAATGTCCGACGCCGTGAGGTACTGCGAAACCGTGTCGGTGACGTGACGCTCGTGGTCGTACGAGATCGCGCGCGCCTC
>JAMALN010000056.1:0-77182 GCA_023630115.1 Cutaneotrichosporon sp. PK4640 | reverse complement strand
AGCCTCGCCTAGATGCTGGGATGTGTGGTGTGAGATGCGTTGCAGCCGTTTTCGAAATGGCTTGCCAAGGCCCAGAGGTGAATTGGTGGCGCCTCAGGAACCGCGGCCGTCGACGACGAGAGGAAGGGGAGTGACGGAGGGGAGTGACGGAGGGGGCGGTGGGAGGGAGGGGGGGAAGAGTAGTGTACAAGAAGATGAAGAGGATGTGTGAGAGTGAGTGAGAGGATGTGAAAGGTGCAAAATGAATGTATGTGCGGGAGACACGCGCCGACGCGCGGGGAGCTGACCTCGATCCTCACCATGTCACTCTTTACATCCAGGGGGCTCAATCCGCTACGTGGCCATTCCTCCTCCCGTTACCTCCCGCACCGTCTCCGCCTCCGCCTCCGCCTCCGCCTCCGCCTCCGCTTCCGCAGCAGCGCGCAGCACCCACCCTGCACTAACGTACCTAAACATTCTTCAACATGCACACGATGCAATGCAGTCTAGTGTCCGTCCTATGTACCTATTTCTATATGCAGTCGTTATGGGTCGTGCGTTGTGTATCTCGACACTTCCGGACAATGTTCGGGGTGCCGGTGAGGGGGGGGGGTGCGTGTGCAGTTACACAGAGTTGGCTTGGCGACGTGGCTGTCTCACATGCACTAGCGAGTGACGCTAGCACACTAGCGCCCGACATGGCTGGGCGCCGCGCTGCCAGCCACGCTCCCGGCCCTGCCGCTGACGTTCTGGCGCCAGCGGTCGATGTTGCTCCCGGGGTCCGGCATCTCCATGCCAGGTTGGCTGTAGCCCATCGGCGGCATGCCCAACCCGCCCATAGGCATGCCGCCCATGCCCATCGGATTCATCGGGGGGCCCATGGGGCTCATCGGCGGCATCATGCCGCCCATCCCGCCCATCATGCCCATCCCCGGCATGCCGTACGGCGAGTACGGCGCCGGCTGGTTGTAGAAGCTGGGGCGGGCAAAGCTCTGTGTCTGCGTCGCTCTGTTGCTCCCGCCGCCGCCAGCGTGCTTCCACCCTAGAGGGAGGTCGTCCTCGATCTCCTCCTTGGTTTTGGGCTGGCTCGCGCGCTGGCGCGCCTTGCGCACAAAGAGGGGCACGTCGTCCTCGTCCTCTTCCTCGTCGCCGCTGAGACCGGCGGATGCGCCCACGGGCGGCGAGTTCGCACCCGACCGTGGCGTAGGAGAGAGGGGCGAGGTGGGTGTCAAGTCAAAGTCCAATAAGCCGTCGCCGAGGCCGGGCAGGCTAGGCGCGCCAGACTTGGGGCGCACCGTCCCGCTGGTCGCCGTCGTCGGCGTGCCCACCGCTGGGCCCTTTCTTAACCGCGAGAGTGGCACCTCCTCGTCCGAGTCGACAACCTTGAGACGCGAGAGAGGCACGTCCTCCTCCGAGGCCGAGTCGTAGCCCGACATCTCGGGTGGCTCGATTGGCGCCGGCGCCGGCTGGCTCTTGCGTCGGCTGAGCGGTGCGTCTTCCTCCTCGTCGCTGTCCGCGAACCACGTCTCGACGCCGAGGCGGCTGCCAGGGCGGCGGGGTGGGGGCGGTCCGGGTGGCTGTGGGATTATGCCAGTGAGCTCGCTGCCGTTGGTGTCGAGCACGAGTGTGGGTGGACGGTCAGAGAACGTGCTCTGTGGTCGCTCAGAGTAGGTGGTTGCGGGGCGGTCGCGCGACGTGCGCGGGCTCGTCTCGTTGCGGCTGCCGTCGCCCTCGTCGTCACTCTCGCCGCCCGTGTCCTCGTTGCCCGTGGGGATGATTATGCCGCCGGGGCCGAACGCGATGCTCATCGGCCGCACAAAGTTCGGGTCGTTCTCCGGGACAAAGTCGGGGTTGAGCATGCTCTTGCGCGAGTTGCCGCTGCCGACGCCGCCAAAGAACGACTTGCGCTGCGCAGCGTGATACATCTTGCTCTCGCGGGCGTCGAGCTTGGCCTGCTTGGCCTCCTCCTTGGCTCGTTCGCGCGCCTCCACCTCCTCGTTCGCCCGCGCCTGCGCGGCCTGCAGTTCCTTCAACTTGGCCATCTCGCGCTCCCACACCATGTCGGGGCCGAAGACGCTGCGCGCGTTACGCGCGCGGTTCGCCGTGCCGAGGTCGCCGTCCTCGGCATCCTCGTCGGGGAAGTTGAGAGTCGGGACGCCGGGTGCGTAGCTCTTGGGCCGGGGGTCGTTCACTGCCATCGAGATCGGACGGTTACCGCCGCCAGGCGCGTACGACATGGGCCGTGTGCCAACCTCGCCCTCGGGCGGGCCCTGCTGCCCTGGTGGGGCGAGGAGCGTAGACTGCGTCGTAGAGCGCGCCATCATCGACGGGCGGTTGTCGCCGTAGAACACGCGCTTCTTGTTCGACAGCGCGGTCTTGCGCGCCTCGAGCTGGTCGATAAGACTTGTGCCGTACAGCTTGCCAGGCTGGCGGCGCTCCGACTCGACCGCTTGCCGCTCCTCCTCAGTGATGCCGGGCATCACCTCGCCCTCGGCCGCCGAGCCTTGGAAGAACTCGCCGTCGCGTGCGCCGCCGACCATGAGCGAGCTAGCAAACGTCCGCTGCGCGAGCGAGAGCGGCACGCCTTTGCCCTGGTTGAGGATAGATGCGCGCGCGTCCTCGGGCAGGGGCTTCTCGCCGAGAGTAAAGCCCTCGGGGATGTGCACGGTCGCGGTCGGCCGTTCAGTGCCCTCCAGCATACTGGGCATGATAAGCGTCTTGGGCCGCAGCAGCTGGTGACGCGCCATGCGGTATGCCTGGTTGGCGTACTTTGGCGGGCGGAGGGGACGACCATACTCCTCCGCAGTGGGGATGTCGTCGAATACTGGGCGCGTCGGCGAGCCAATGTCGACCTCGCTGCCAGGGCCGTAGAATGACCCGCGCCCGCTGGCGATGCTCGGTTCACGGTCGCCGAGGTACACGAGCGACGGGCGGCGCGCGATACCACTGTCGCTGCGGCTGTCGATCTGCGAGAGGTCGAGGCTGAGGCGATGCGGGCCACCGGGCGTGAACCGTGCTCCGAGCTCGGGCATGGGGCCTGGCATCTCGAATGCGTTGGCGAGAATGTCCTGCTCGTCCATGACGAGGCCGCGCGAGGGTGGGCGGCCAGCGCCCGGGGATCGAGGGCCGGGCGAACGGGGACCAGCAGAGCCGGGCGGGCGGGGGCCGGCCGGCCCCCCGAACCGCACGCTTGTCGGCGAGTCGGGCAGGGGAACCATGATTGGCGCCGCGGGCCGCCCGTAGTCGTCCTCGAGGGTGAGGTGGCCAAGGATCGACGCCCGTCTGTTGTGCGAATCCACGCTGCGTCTAGGCCTCGCAGTGTCACGGTCACGAACAGCGGCGTCCGCCTCCGCGCCGTACGCGTCGAGGCTGTGCCGGCCGGGCATCTCGTCCATGAACTCCTGCGTGTCGTCGCCGATGCTCTCCAGGTGGACGGAGCGCGGCCTGTGAATGGGGTTGGAGACCTGGGAAATCGTGCGGCCGTGTCCGGCGCGCGCGGACGCGCCGAGTGCCTCGGCGGCCGAGGCTGCGTCGCGCGGCGAGGAGGGTGATGCATACGTCGGCGACGCGTAGGCGGGCGACGGAGGGGGGTAGTCTGGCGCGCCGGGGATGGGGGCAAAGTAGGACCCGGGGCCGGGGGACACGGGCTGGGAAGACGGGGACATGGGTTGCGAGTACTGCGATTCGCGGCGCGCCTCCTCGCTGACCATGTGCTCTGGGAGGTTCCAGTCGTCGAGGTCAATGTTCATGTCGGGCGGGATGTCGGGGGGCATGTCGCCGCCCGAGTGCGCGGAGAAGGAGGATCTAGCGGCGCTCACGGGCGGGAGCGGGAGCGCGGCACCCTTGCCTGCGCCGACGCCGGCGAAGCCCTGCCCCCGCGAGATCTGGAGGGGTGGGAGCGATGGCGCGCGCCGCTGCTGCGTGAACTGCCGGAAAACGGCAGAGGTGCGGTGGTCCACATACTCCTTGTATGGGTCGTCAATGTCGTTGTCGTATTCTGTGGTAAGCAGAGGCGTTGCGGGGGGACGGCGCACCGATCAAGGCGGCGGCCAGCGCGAGGCGGCTGAAGCTCGGGTGGTCGTCCATGCTGCCTGCTGTACCGCCTGGTAGTGTTGAGGAGGTGTCCGACTGGTCGGGATAGTGCTGGACAGAGAGGGGAAAGACTGGAGCGAGATAGAAGAAGATAGAGGATAGATGAACGAGAAGATGGGGTTGAGAAGATGGAAGGAGTCGAGGATCGAGGAGGGATGTGATTGTTGCGGTGGAATCTCACTGTACCTCAATCCTGGCACGAAACCCAGGCCCTCACAAAGTCCCACCGTACGCGTCTCACCCAAAGGGTCCCAACAACACCTCTCACTACCTGGAGCCCCACCCAAATTGACACCTTTCCCTTTCGCTTGGCATCGCCTTGGCCATCACACTCTCTGCAAACGCACATCTCTCTCACCTTCGCAGCCTCACAGACTCCCATCGAAGAGCAACACCGCTCACACAGACCGCTCCCCGCTCGTTCGCAATGTGCATCCCTACATCCTCCGTGGGCGTGAGAAAGGGCAGTCTAGAAGTAGTCTACAACAGTCGAGCTCCTGTGCTCTGTAATGATGCCAACCGACGACCAGCGCAGCTGGATGCAGCAGTCTGGGTGGCACAGCCTAGTAGCCGTCGGTAAAGTCGCGCGTAACGCTGGAGAACTCGTTGAAAGGATTCTTTTCCGGCTCGGCCAGCTCCTTGGGCGTGAGCATGCCGGGCGTGCCCGCCGCCGCGGAGAGAGAGCCAGCCTGGCCGTGGATAATGTCCGCCTCATCTAAAAAGTCGATACTCTTCGAGTCGCGGATCGTCCGGAAGTTGACGGCGTCTATGCCGTTCGACTCGGCGGGAATGATGGGGGGCGTCATGTGGCGCAGCAGACCCCACGAGATGGAAGCGAACCACTTGTGCTGCTTCACCTCCGACGCACCCGACTGCGAGCCGAGGCGCTTGTGCTCGTCCTTGATGAGCAGCTTGCGGATCGCAGACTTGCACAGGCTCGTGACGGGGCGGTCCTCGGGGAAGAGCACCTCATTCTTTAACACGTTTGAGAACGTCGTGTTACGGTTGGCGCCCTTGAAGGGCGTCGTGGCGAACTGTGCGAGTCAGCAACATGCCAGACCTGTCAACTCACAATCATCTCGTACACGAGGATGCCTAATGTCCACCAGTCGACCGCCGACGTGTGGCCGCAGCCCTTTATCACCTCGGGGGCAATGTACTCTGGATGTCAGCTTACCCCCAGCTCCCCGTAGCTCACCCTCAGTTCCAACGAACGAGTTGGTGCGGAAGTCAGCGATACAGCTGCGTGTGTCGACGAGGATGACGCCGTTTGCGCCCGTCTGCACAGCCGCAGCAGCACCGCCCGGCTCGCCCGACGGCTTGGACAGGTCGAAGTCGGACAGCATGATGTGGCCGCTCTGGTGCAGGAGGATGTTCTCGGGCTTGAGATCGCGGTAGATGTAGCCGTTGAGGTGAAGGTACTCTAGGGCAGCGATGACCTCGGCGGCGTAGAACTTTGCGTGGTCCTCCTGGAGGCACTTGCCCGGCCTGGTCTGGAGGGCGCGGAAGAACTCGCCACCCATGCAATAGTCGAGCACGAAGAAGAGGTAGTCGGATGACTGGAACGAGTGGAAGAGCGTGACGATGAACGGGTGGTTGGACATCGTCAGGATCTCCTGCTCGGCGAGAGCTCTTTTAATCTTGTTGCGCTTGATCATCTCCTTCTTCGATAGGACCTTCATGGCGAACAGCGAGCCAGTCTTCTTCTCGCGCACGAGGTAGACCTTGCCGACGTCACCCTTGCCGAGGAGCTTGATCTTCTCAAACGACGACGCCGAGACCTCGGCCGCACGCGTCTTGATCGAGTTGGAGCTGTATGTCCGGCGGAACGCAGCCCGAGCTGGGTCCTCGACAGCGGCGGATTGCTTCTTGATAGCCATGACACTCGTCGAGTGGGCACGGGAACCGCGCGTGCCTGTGGCGGACAGGTTGCCAGGCTTAAGGAACGAGGACGGTGTCGAGCTGCGCGACGGAGTGGTGGGTCTTGAAGACATGGACGACATCTTGGGCACGGGCGGAACCGGGGGTGACACGGTGAGATCAACGGCGGTGTCGTTGCTCGAGCTGGCAGTGGGCGTCTTGTTGGGCAACGGGGGCACGTCGGGCACGTCGGAAGCGGACCCCTTGTGGAACAGCGCCTTTGCGTTCGGGGCGGACACTACGCGGCGAATGAAACGACTGGCTGCCGACGACTTGTCGGCATTGGCAGTGCGTTGCTGTTGGTGGTCATCATGCCGTTGCCCCGAGGGTTCCCTCTTGGACTTGCGCGGGGTGCGCGGCGATGTGGCGGTGGACGGGCGCGAGTCTTTGGTGTTGGCGTTGATGGACAGACCGGCAGGCTTCTTCGACAGACCCTTGTACTTTTCCGTCTTGCTGCCCACGGAAGTGTCGGTGCCGAACCCCGTCGCCACGCTGATGCTGCTGTTGGTCGCAGGCGACGAGAAGAAGCGGCCCTTGAGACTGCTCATGACCTGGGGACGAGTGGTGCTGCCGCCCCCGTTGGAGCTGTGGAGTGACGTGGTGGAAGGAGTGGTGACAAGGGCTGGGGGCAGACCTGGGGACGAGCCGGGAACGGGCACGCGTGACCTCGACGACGACGAGGATCGCTCCGTGTTCGAAAACGAGAACGCATTTGAGGCTGGCCGCTGCTCGCCCGAGGATGTCGGCGCAAGAGGCTGGTGTGGGGCTGGCGACGCCCATGGTTCTGCCGGATACGCACTGGGCGGGAATGGCGACGTGCCGGGGCTGCTTGTACTGCCGACGCGCACATAGCTCGAGTCCGAGTTGACACCACGGGTGGGGGGGTGCGCATCGTCGAGCTCCTCGGTGACGGCCGCCGAGGACGAGGCGGTGCTTGAGAAGGTTGCAGCGGGAGTGCTGGTGCCGTGTGCCGCTGCCGTTGAGTGGGGGTCGGTCCCTGCCGAGTTCGAGGACGGGCCAAACTGGGCAAAGGCAGCCTCAAAGTCGGACTCGAGGCCAAAGGGCTGCTGGACCTCGAGCTCTGGGATCGACGGCGGAGTGATATTGTCGTCTGACATTTGTTTGTTCTTGGACCTTTTGCCGCCCTTGAAGACGCTCTTCCACGAGCGGTTGGCGTGGGGGAGGGGTGGTGGGTGTTGTGCCGGAGCCGGTGTTGATGCGGGTGGGGCGTGGTGGTAGGTGCCAGTGCCGCTTGGTAAGGGCTGGGCGGCACCGTGGGTCATGCCGCCGTAGTAAGGTGGCGGGGGTGATGCGATGGACGAGGACATGCGATGGGCAATGAGGGGGGTGGGCGTGTTCGGCTCGGTGATGAGAGCGAAGCGGGGCGAGTGGACAAGAGCAACGACAGATGGCAAGTGATGGGTAAGGCGCGGGGTGTGACTTCTTTGGGTGGGGAAGAGAGAGCGGGACTACTCTACAGAGGGCATTCGATGGGGGGATGAACAAGACGAGCACGGATAGCAACAGAGGGTAGAGCCGGTGGCTGTTGTCGTGATGTAGATGAGTAAGACTTTCGGTGGTTGATGGTGTAGATGTGGGAAGGAGGGTGAGGGCGGTGAGGTGCGGTGGAGCGCGGCGGCACAGGGCGGTGTGAGCGCGTCGGTCGAGGGGCGTTGGTGGTGTGTCGTAAGATTGGATCGTGAGAAGATTGACGAACGATCGAGAGAGGGAGAGTAGATGGTGTGGAGGAGGGGGGAGTGTGTGAGGGGAGGGAGGAGGAGGAAGAGGAGGGAGGAGTGATGACGAGGGCGATGTAGAGAGTGGTGAGCAGAGTGCAAGTGGTGGTGGTGAGGTGCGGGCGGGGTGATGATCCTTGCTCTGTCATTGGGGGAGAGGTCTCTCTCTCATCTCCCTCTCCTCTCCTCTCCTCTCCTCTCCCTCCCCCCCCCCCCCCCAACTCTCGGCCCGTGATTAGCCCACATTAACCTATGTCATTAGTAATACTAATCAGGGGTTTCCGATTTCTTTGGTCCTCCTACATGCCCTCCTCTCTATCCAAACATCTGGTCCTCGGTGTTGCAGTCAAGTCATGCAGTCATGCAGTCAGTCACGCTTTATTGCATCCAGCCATATCATCTGTCACTCTGATTCTTCTACCGGTTGCTCTGCTGTTGATCACTCGACTAGCTCATCACCGCCATTGTCTCGGACCTTGTCATGTGTCGATGGACGCCGCCAACTGAATGCACCGACATGTGGCGTCGTGGCGTCGGTTACCGACCCTCTCCCTACATTCCCACCCCAGCTGCCCCTCCACCCACTTTTTGGAGCACCACCTACTGTACTTGTCCTGCACTCCGCTCCAGACCGGGACTGGATCCTTGGCGACGCATTGTTTCGTCCCGGGCAGGAAAACAGGTACCGGGGTCTCTTGCCTCGCCCTCTTCTCGCGGCCAAGCTGCTTAGTGCTCCCGAGATGCCCGGAACGCGCCGTGAAACCCTATTTATCCAGTAGCGCCGCAGATCACCTCGAGCTTCCAGGCCTCCAGAGCGCAGTTCTCCAGCTCTCCAGGTCCGGTGCTCAACTGCCGTCTGCCGTAGCCGCCCCACTCCCGGCTGCAAAGGTACACGTTTCACCTCGACGCGCCCGCGACGCGTGAGAGGCCCACGGATGAGGGAGCGCCGGGGGTTGCTTCTCCCGCGAGTCCCGAATCCGCGCGTCCCCTTGCGCTGGGCTGGGCCGCTGCTTTAAATATGCTGCTGGGCGAGGTTTCGACTGGCCCAACCCAGCATTGGAGCCTTGCTCGCAGCACTTTTTCAGGAGCATGCCGGCATGGGCTGCCGCATCTGCTCACCTCTCACCTCTGCACACTGGCACACCGTACGACTTGGACTGACTGTAGACTTGGACTGACTTCCAACGCGATGCTCACCCTCGAGCCCAGTCTCCGATGGCTGCGCCGCCCTTCAGCTCGACGCCAGCGGCCAAAAGTACATGCATGTCTATGGTATCTGATCACAATGGACTGTCCGTCGTATCCTTCGTAGTAGTACACTAGTGGTCGCGGGTCCAATCCTGGAACTTGGGTTCCGAGATGCTGAGGCGGCGCTGCAGCCCGCCCTCGTGGTGGAGTAACTGGGTCTCGTCGGCGCCGCCAATGCTCTCAAAGCGGATCATGACGTTTGGCACCGTCCGCCGCCCTGTGAGGTTGAGGAGGATGTCCTGGATCGTGCTCATGTCGTCTGGCATTAGCACGTTTCTAGGTCGAGGTTCTGAGGGAGGTGGGGCGGGTGAGCAAAGCCACCACGCCCCCTTGCAACTCACCGCGCTGGTCGAGCTCAATGATGAACGGCTCCGGGTGGATGGGGTACTCGGAGAGGATGTCCTTTGCGCGCATCGAGAAGGGGCAGAAGGACTAGTCGTCAGCGACATCCACCACCAACCTCACCTTGGAGAACACGGTGACGCGCTGCATCATGTTGGCCTCGTCCTGCCAGTCGCCGAGGAAGACGTGCTCGTCCGTGCCCTCGACGTCGGCGAGCAGGCCCTCCCACTCCCTCTGGGGCATCTTGGCCATGGTGCCCGCCGCAGGGATGCGGTAGTCGTCGGGGAACACGCCCCCGCGCGCGATCCACCACACGAGGGCGCGCAGCTTGTCGCGCTTCCCGACGGCGCTCTTCTGCTCGGCCTTGCGCGCCTTTTCCTCGTCCGCCTCGACCTGGGCCGGCGTGCGCGCCTTGGTGTCCTCGAGGCGCTGGACGAACAGGTCGTCCGTGGCCATGACGTCCTCCTCGGCCGCGGGCGCAACCTCGCGCTCGAAGCCGTCCGCGCTCCCCGGCTCGCCGACGCGGCCGGGCTCTTGGGTGTGCGAGAGGGACGTGTCGGGAGAGGAGGAGAGGAAGGAGGTCGCAAAGAGGCAGAAGACGGCGAGGGCGAGGAGGAGGGGCCAGCGCCGCTTCCCCCGCGCCGGGAGGGAGAGGGGGCGCGTGCGCTTGGACGCCGAGGGGAGGGGGAGCGCCGCCTTCTCGTTCCAGCTTGCGCTGAGGCCGCGCCGCGGGGACATTGAGCCCGAACTGCTGAGCATGGTGTGGGGGTTGTGGAAGAGGGTGGAAGAGTGAGTGGAAGGGTGGCGTCTGTGTGTCTCGAGTGGTGCCAGTCTTGTTGACGTCTGTGCGCAGGCACAATTTATCGGCGTCTGCCCCTGGTCGCCGTCACAAATGTCTGATACCCCCGGGGTGAGATTGGTGAGGGGAGCGCGGAACGAGCGTCGGGAAGACCAAACACGGCGCTGGTACTTTGGAGCGGCTGGGCGATGGGGAGGTGGGGAGGTGGGGAGACGGGAGATGGGTAGATGACAAGATGTACAAGTAGAAAGCAGGCGTAGAAGAGTGTGGGTGGCCCCATCCCATCCACGCCCAGCTTTAAACAAGCCCTGATAGCGGCATTCCGCTCCACCCCCCTCCCCCCTCTCTCACCACACCCTCCCCCCCTCCCCTCCGTCTCGTCTCGCTTCCCGCCCGCGCCGGACGCGTTTCGCATCCCCAACAGCACATGCACAATTGACGCAGGGTCTTCCATGCAATCTCGGACTTCGGACGCATCGTTCGCACATCACAGACGGCAGCGGACGCTGACAAGTCTAGTACAGGGGTGGGGGTGGCGTCGGATCGAGCCTAAAACATGCTAGACTGAATTGCAACAGCGCGGCCCTGCTCGACGAGCGCAGAGCCAAGCAAGGGCCGCCAGTGCAATGGCCGGTGCCAAGGTGGGCGTGCATGCTCCGGCGCGGGGTGAGGATGCAAGAAGCAGCATGGGAGTGGCAGCGTTGCTTGGCTGTGAGCGTGGTGTTGCAGACTGGTGTTGCGGCGGGCAAGTTGCCTTGCTGCTTATCTCCCAGCCCCTGCGACGTGCGGAGCGAGCAGCATGAAACGGCGCTCGGGGCCACCCGCGCCCGGCAACTGTCTCAGCTCAATTCATCGACCACCCACACTATGACTGACAATTACCTTGCCTGCCCTGCGCCAGCCGCACCATGTTCGCAGTTTGGCAGTTTTCCCATGCAATGAATAGTCATCTGGTCGTGTGCCGCGTCATCCTGATCCGGGCAGTCACCGCGGAGTCCCAGTCCCCACTATGCCACTATGCCACCAAGGGTAGGCTCTCCCCAGATCTGATGAATGGAGCTTGACGTGTCCGTCTCCGCGCCGCGCCGCGCACGCCGAGGCTCCGCAGGCTCTGCAAGCTGGGCACCGATCGCGCGTGGGACGGAATGGTACGGTACTTGAGGATATGCACTGGGGAGAGGGAGCGGGTGTCACTGCCAATGTTGTCGTGAGGCACCTCAATGTCGTCGCGTCAAACGCGTCGCGGTGCTAAAGGATCGAGATCGATCACGGCACAGGACTCGGGTTTCCTTCGAATCCTTGGGGTGCTTCCGAGGAACGCGCGGAGGAATGCGCTGCGCATCGCCGCGGCAGACCGGTGCCACTAAGAATCTGGCGGCGGGCGAGCATGGCGGGTGATGGCGCCTCTGCTGAGTCAACACACGTGCGAACGCCGCGGTTGGTTAGACATGCACACTCTGTCGTCATTACTACACTTGGCCTGCTGGCCAGGTACACTCTACAAAGTTCTACACGTACAACTGCACGCCGCCAAGCCCCTCCATAGGCGTCCACACGTCATCAACCATGACACTCACATGCTCGTACCCACATCCGGCGACGGGGCACGCCCACTCGTGTTGCTTTTTGGCGGCGCGCGTTGAGCGGGTCGCACGCGCCGACCGACGGCGCTTCGGGGCCGGCACGTCCAGCACGGGCACGTCCTCGGCTGGCTGCGAGAACTCCTTGTAGCAGCGCTGGTCGAGGAGGTGCCCGCAGCGCAGCGCCCACACCCTGTCGTCTGGGGAGCGTGTTGCGTTGTCGATGCGCAGTGGTTCGGGGCACGCGCAGCACGCCAGGTACACCTGCCCACGCGGCTTCCGCTTGTCGGGTACTATGCGACCACGCTCGTCAAGCTCGACGACGACTGCGCGCTTTTCCTTCTCCTCGATCTCCTTGGTAAGGTCCTCGGCGTCCCACGTACGCGCGAAGCCGTCAGCCGCTGGCGGTGGCGTCTCAGGCTTGACACTGTCAAGGATCGACTTGGCGTCCTGCTGGCCCGCCGGCCCCGCGATGCCGCCGACGCCGAGGTGGAAGGCTCCGTTGAGCAAGTTTCGAATGATCGCAGGATTGCCTCCAACGCCGCCAAATAGGCGGTCCAGTCCGGGAGGGAGAGGTACTTCCTCCTCGCCCGTCTCGGGGTCCAGGCCATTGCGAACGCGCATGTTCCCGTCACGATCACGAAAGCGAACTCGAGGTTCCCGGTCGGGGCGGAAGAGGTACTGGCGGTCGCCGTGGCGAATGGCGGCTCCGCCAAGCCGGTTGCGGGGCACGGCAGGCCCAGCCTCGGGCTGTGGAGAGCGGACTTGACGGTTGAGGCGATCCGCGGGGTTCTCTGCTGCCCGCCTGTCGTCCTGTGCTTGCCGATGGGCACGACGCTGGAACCGCGAGGCGCGGTCTAATGCCCGGTCTAGCGCTACTGCGGTCAGGATTGGCTGCCCAAAGAAGTGTTCGCCGACTCACCATCCATGTGATTGCGAAACTCGTTGGGAGACATGACTCGACGCGCTCCCGCTGCGGTTGCAGGCCCGGGTTGTTCTGGAGCATCCTCCTCGTCGCTGCTGTCCAAGGAAATGGGATTGTGGGCGCTGGCTCCGGGGGTGTTCTCGTCGGCGCGAGGGCGAAGAAAGGGGTTGGCGCGTCCC
Organism: Cutaneotrichosporon sp. PK4640; assembly: GCA_023630115.1. Classification (NCBI taxonomy): domain Eukaryota; kingdom Fungi; phylum Basidiomycota; class Tremellomycetes; order Trichosporonales; family Trichosporonaceae; genus Cutaneotrichosporon; species Cutaneotrichosporon sp. PK4640. The sequence continues at coordinate 64,382 of JAMALN010000056.1, read as the reverse complement.
ATGACGGGCGCGGGCTCAGCTGCTGGCCCACCACGCGGAATCGGCGGGGCGTCGGGAATCCGTGCTGGCGGTTCAGCAGCTCGCGGCCGAAAGTTTTCGGGAACATCGAAGAAGTGGCGTCCGCGGCGTTGTGGAACGTGTGCGGGGCCGGCAACGGCGTTGCCTGGGTTGGGCTCGAGGGAAGGTGCGCGTGAGCTGTTGTTGGTTGCGGGTGTTGATCCCATGAACAGGAAGTCGTCGTCGTCCGAGGCGTCGAGCTCGTCCATCCAGTCGCTGAACTCGGCATCGTCATCTGAGGGCGTAGCCTGGACGAGGGTGCGGCGGAAAGGTGGCATGGTGGTTGAGGAAGGTCGGAGTTGGAGGAAGGCGGGATTGGGTGGAGGCGAGGGCGAGGACGAGGATGGTGGAGGGTGGAATAAGGTGTGTCAGCAGTCGTGACGACGCCGTGGACAATGGCGACGGCGCCAGTAGGTGCGGAATAAGAGTGCTCTACAGTGACGAGGAGCGTTTTATGTGGGATGGGGATGAGAGAGTGATGAGTGATGAAGAAGAAGGGAGAATGGGGAGCTCGTCCGGGGGGTTCGTGTGGTGTGGTTGACCGTGGGTGGGTGGCGAGTTGCAATGCGGAACCAAAGTTGACCACACCATACTGCCCCACTCTGAACCTGCAGAGTGGGGCAGGGTAGTTTGGTCCAGCCGGGCACCTGGCCACGTGGATCCAGCGCCTGCCCCATTCCTTTTGTTTGACAGAGTGGGGCAGCCAGGGGAACCTAAATCATGATGAAAGCCCAACCAAACCGACCACGCTCAGTCGACTTCGCGCTTCTCACCGCCACTCCTCCCATACATACGCCTACGTCCAAGCGGAGAGCATCATACGTCCTTATGAACGCTCCGTAGTACTAGTGTTACTTGCACACATGCATGGATTACGCCTCTTTCGAGTCTAAAAGTCTATACAGTACACCCCGCACTTTACAGCGAGGGGGTGAAGCGCGAGCGGGCACGCAGCTTGGGCCCAATCTTCATGAGCACAAGCGGGACCGGGGCGAGAACGAGCGCGATAAAGCCGAGAAGGGAGGACGCCCACTGCGTCCCGAGGCGCTCGTACATCTGCGACGCGAAGAGGGGGAACCCCGCGCCAAAGGCGGACCGGACGACGGTGCAGGCCGAGAGGGCCGAGGCCGCGGACCAGAGGTAGCTGTCGATGATGTGGTTGAAGAGGGAGAGGAACATGCCGAGCGCGGACACGCCGATGAGCGCGCCCGCGAGCACGGGGCTGATCCAGTGGATGGACGCGTAGGATGTCCAGCCGAACCAGAACATGGCGATGACGAGGAGCCAGCCGGTGACAGCGCACATCTCGAGGCGCTTCTCGGGGGGCACGGGCTCGGGGGCGATGCGCCGCGCGTGCGCCTGGTACCGCCGCTCGATGACGGTCATGAAGAAGATGGTGGCGAGGACGCCGCCGGTGAAGAAGCCGAGGAAGGCTAGGCCGTTCTCGCCGGCGTTGAACCCGTGGTTCTTGACAAACACAAAGGGGTACGCCTCGAACAGCAGGTACACGATGCCGTACACGAACGACATGTAGAGCGTCACGGCCATGAGCATGGGCTCGAGGGCGAGCATGATGAACGGCTTGAGGAGGATGTCCTTGAGGCGGGTCTTGATGTCGCGCGGCCGCCGCTCGATGGGCGCGTACCACCGCTCGTCGCCCGTCTCCTTGCGCAGCCGCTGCGCCTTCCTCTTGAGGATGATGGGCGCGTACGTCTCGGGCAGGGTGAAGATGACGAAGACCGTGCAGACGCCCGCAAAGATCGTGGTCGTCCAGTACAGCCAGCGCCAGTTGGCGCCGGCCGTCTGGATGTACCCGCTGACAATGGGGCCGAGGGAGGGCCCGGCGAACGGCGCGAGGCTGAAGAACGCCATGGCCGTCCCGCGCGTGTCGACGTCCCAGATGTCGGCGAGGAGCGCGCCCGAGTTGGTGAGTGGCGCCGCGGCGAACATGCCGCTCAGGAAGCGGAAGGCGAGCATTGCGCCCGTGTTTGGCGCGAGCGCGCAGCCCACCTGGAAGCCAGTGTACACGATGAACGCGAGGACGAAGCAGGGGCGGCGGCCGAAGCTCTCGCTCAGCGGGCCCCACAGCAGGGGGCCGACGCAGTAGCCCGCCACGAACAGCGAGATGCACAGCACCGCGACCTCCTGGCTGATGTGGAAGTGCTCCATGATGTCCTCTGAGATGCCCGAGGGGGCGCTGGACGCAAACGTGGAGTTGAGGACGAGCATGCCGCCCAGAATGGTGAGGTACCACCGGAACCCCCGGCTCCAGTTCTGCTGTCAGCGTTCCGAGCGAGACAGGTGCTCACCTTCGGGTTGATCTTCTCGCCCTGCTCAAACTTGACGGCCCACGGATCAGGCCCCTTCTCTTCCCGCGCGAGCTCGCGCTCCATCTCCTCCTCCCGTGAGCGAACCGGCGCGAGGCCCTCTTCCGCGTCCAGCCCGTCGGGGCTCACCCCGCCAAACAGCGACACGACCGGCGGGGAGAGCGTGCGCCGGAGGCTGGTGGTACGCTCCATCGGCTGGCTCTGCTGCTTCTCTCGCCACTCGCCCGCCTCCTTGTCGTACGAGTGGCGAGCAGCGGCGGTGCTGTCGCTCTCGCTGTCCGAGGGCCGGGGCGACGGCAGCGCGGCAGGCGGCCCAGCCGCGGGTGCCGGAGGGAGTGAGAGGGGCGGCGGCGATCCTGGTGTTGGCTTGACTTGCATGATGGTTAGAGAGACGACAATGAGAGAGTCTCGATGCAGTCAACTTTTGTCTGAGGAGCGACATCACCACACCGGAGGGCCGAGGCAAGGGCGGGGATGCCGAGGCGGCGAGCTGGCGGAAGTACGACTCTGTGGTGAGGCAGATGTCATTGGATTGCTAGCGCGTTGGGGGAGAGTCACTCTGGCCGCGAGCCTGCGGAATGGTGTCAGTTCTGATGACCGCGTTTCTGGGTCGCCGCCAGCCGCCAGCCGACTGACTCAGCCGGTCGGGGCGGCATGGTCGCTCCGAGGTTCTATCTTTGGCGGGGTGAATGGCGTGGAATGGGCAGAAGTGGTGAAGGGATGCGGCATCGGCGTCGGCGATCTCCGTACACGAGCGGATCGTCCCAGCCGAGCTACGCGACGGATGCGGGCGGAGATTGCCATTACTCCTCGACCTCCACTTGTGCGGATCCGCAGTGCCTGGGCAGAGAACAAGATGAATGGTACAAACGCGCCAACCTAGTTGTACAACAGTACAGAGAAGATCGAGCCAGCGATCCGGCGACGTAGCAGTCCAGCGACTGGGCTAAAAGTACAGGACGCGCGCGCAATAGTGGCACACGATGGGGCCGTTGATCACACGCTGGACCTGGAGGCATTCCCCTGGTGTCAGCTGGGCGGGGTTAAGACTCACCGCCCGCGTTCTCGCCCGCCGAGGCGCCCTTGCACGCGAGGGCGCGGGGCCTGGCCTGGGCCGGGAGGCGCTGCTCGGCATGGACATGCTGCTCCTGGGAAAACTGGGCAGCGCGGGAGCTAGGCGGAACAGTGAAGTCGACCGGCGGGAGCTTGCGCGCCTGCGTGAACCGCCGCTGCGCCGGCTGGATGTTGGGCGGGAGGCGCGGGCGGTCATACAGCTGCGGGCGGAGCGTCGAGTTCGCGGACGAGGGGGTCGACGACGGCACTGACGACGGAGTAGAGCTCGACGGGTTTGACATGGTGTGTGTGGGTAAACTGGGTGGTGTGTGCTATTGTTGGGCGTGTGGGCGGCGTGTTATATGGGCTGCATGTTGACGGCGGTGGCGAGGCTGGCTTCTGTCTTGGATGCATTGTCAACACACTACGGGCTGAGACCGCTGGCTTCGGGCTGGCTGCCCTTGGCCACCCCCATTCGGCGCGAAGCATGGTGGCGGTAGGCACCCCAAATTGTTGTCGAGTCCGAGCAGGTCGGTGGCTGGCTAGCCTGGGTCTGGGAGCCGATTCAATGCATATGTATAATATAGGACAAATGAGGGAGCGTTTCGCTAACGAGGGAGGGGGATGCTATGCTGTACGGTCAAGGTTCACAGTTCTACGGCTACCAGAGGAGGAGGGCGCCGAACGCGCCGGCGATGACTGCGGCACTGGCAGCGAAGATCTTCGGCTGGGCGCCATTGTTCTGCAGGGCGCCGTCGTTGTTGACGATCGACTGCGTCTGCGTGGCCTGCACGGGCTTGACGCGCGACGTCATGGTCACGACAACGACGTCGTCGGTCGGCTGCCCCGAGCCGCGGGGGAGGGTGCGCGTGAGCACCACCTCGCCGTTCGAGTTGGTCACGGGCGCGGTGAGAGTCACGACGACGACGCCGACGCTGTCGCTGGTCTGGATGGTGCCGTCCGCGTTCGTGCGAGTTATTCTGTTGGTCACGACGTCCGTGAACGTCAGGACGGCGGGCTGGAAGCCACCCGGGGCAGGCGCGGCGGGCTGGTTGCCTCCGCCAGTGTTGCCCGTGCCGCCAGTGTTGCCGGTGTTGCCAGTGTTGCCAGTGTTGCCAGTGTTGCCAGTGTTGCCAGTGTTGCCAGTGTTGCCAGTGCTGCCGGTGTTGCCGGTGTTGCCACCAGTGCCAGGCTGCGGCTGTGTGCCAGTGTCGCCGCCGGGTGTGGTTCCACCGCCGCCGGGAGTGGTACCTCCGCCGCCACCCGTGACCACGGGAGGAGGTACCGCCGTCGTGATGGGCCCGGGGATCGTAGTGACAGTGCCAGGACCAGGCGGTACGTCGGTGGTGACGGGGCCGGGGATGGTAGTGATGGGGCCGCCGCTCGAAGGAGGCGGGACATCGCTGCTGCCGGGACCCGGAATAGTGGTCACTGGGCCGGACGAAGAGGGGGGCGGGACGTCGCTCGAGCCTGGGCCAGGGATGGTCGTAACAGTGCCAGGGCCAGGTGTGGTAGTGGGTGGGCTAGGTGTGGGAGGCACCTCGGAGGACGGCGGCACTGGGACGTCAGAGGACGACGGCGGCACCGGGACGTCAGACGAGGACGGAGGTGCTGGGACGTCAGACGACGACGGCAAAGGGGTCGTCGGGGAGACGACGGTGGTGGGAGGGGTAGGCGGAGTAGTGGGAGGTGCAGGAGTAGTGGGGGGAGGGACGGAGGTGGTGGGGGGCTCGGGAGTAGCGGTAGAAGGGGTGGGTTCTGACGGTTGGCAGCTGCTACGGAGGGGGGCACTCACCAGGGGAAGACGGGGGCGGCGGGTCCGACGTGACGGGTCCGGGGTTCGTAGTGGTCGGAGGCGCGGGCGTCGTAGGCGGCTCTGGAGTAGTGGGAGGGGCTGGGCTGCTTGGGTTAATAATCGTGTTTGACGAGACAGGGGTGGGGGGAGGAGCGGAGGGGCCAGGAGTAGTTGGAGGAGGGGCAGATGGGGGATCAGAAGGGGTAGTTGGAGAGGGCGTTGGAGGAGGAGCCACGGAGCTGGGCGTCGTCGGACTCGGCTCGCTCGTCGGAGGCTGCACCGGGGGCTCGCTGGGAGACTGGGTCGGCGGTGCCGCGCTCGTCGGCGGCGGCACGATCGTCGGCGACGCTTGGCTCGTGGGCCCGGGAGGCGCGCTCGTCGGCGGCGCCTCGCTTGTGGGCTCGGGTGGGTCGCTCGTAGGCGGTGGCCCCTCGCTCGTGGGGACAGGAGGGTCGCTCGTAGGCGGTGGCCCCTCGCTCGTGGGGACAGGAGGGTCGCTCGTAGGTGGGGGCTCCTCACTCGTGGGAGAGGGAGGCTCCTCGCTCGGGGAAGACGAAGGTGGGTCTGGGGGAGGTACTGACGTGCTGGGTATACTGGTAGTCGGAGGCGGAGGCGGGCTGGGATCAGCTGATGAACATTGGGCGAGCTCACTCCGTCGTCGGGGGTTCGACCGTGGTGGGCGGTGGTTCCGTGGTGGGCGGTGGTTCCGTCGTGGGCGGAGGTTGAGTCGTGGTAGGGGGAGGGGGTTCCGACGTAGGAGGAGGGGGATCAGATGTAGGGGGAGGAGGGTCCGATGTCGGAGGAGGGGGGTCAGACGTGGGGGGTGGTTGGTCCGTCGTAGGTTGAGGGGATGGAGTGGGAGTGGGCAACGGATCGGTCGGCGTCGGGGTTGCAGGCGGTGTCAACGGGGGCGTTCTGACGGTAAGGCGTGCCCGTGAGGGTACGGTTAGGGGGACTTACGGGTCGCCGGGGGACGAGACCTGGCGCTGCTCGAGCAGCACGTACCCCCCTCCGAGGTGGTAGGGGAGTGCGGCGCTGACTGCGAGCTGCGCGAGGACGGCGAGAAGGGTGGTGCGCATGGCGCGGATATACTATACTAGACTGGACCAAGACAAGAACCTGGGGAAGGCGCTGTGGTCAGAGGTGCTGGGCCTTTAAGGCTGGGCCAAGGCTGGGCTGGGGAGGTTAGCGAGCAGGCTTGAGAACCGGTCGCGGGGCCTGAGGCTGACCTGGGCGGAGCTGGCGTCAGCTGGGCAGGCGGGCGTGGGTGCTGGGCACTGAGGGGTCTAACCTGCGGCGAGAGAGGAGGGAGGGGGGGGGAAGTGGTCGGAACGAGGCGCGAAGTGAGGGAACGAGAGAGGAGGAGGAGCGAGGGGTGTGAGGGGTGTGTGGGGTGCGAGGATTGAGGAACAGGTCGATGTGAACGCGATAGAGTGGTTGCAAGGTGGTTGTTCGGACTGGACTAGATTGTGATGAGAGCTTGGCCTGCGGATAGGGAGCAAAGGGGGGAAGCAAGGAAGCTGTCAGAGGCTTAGAGGATGGCAGTGGCGCCGCTGGTGTCGCAGTCGCGGAACGGGTGAGGGTGAGGGTGAGGGTGAGGGGTGATGGTGAGGGGTGATGGTGGTCAGACCAGTGACTGACATGTGCGGTTGAGATCAGCCCACCCTGCATATCCTGCGAATCCTGCATAACTCGACCCTCTGCTAAACTCCGCCCCGCTCTTGCATCCCGCCTTCTCCTCCTCCGCTCCTCCGCTACCCCTCCCCGCGGTTCGCATCTCGGCACCAGCCATTGGCAGGAGGGCCCGAGCCCCGATAAGTATGAGGATGACGGAGGCGGCACAAGGCGCCTTGGCGTATGGTTTGCGTCCTGAACCGACATTGTTTGGCGGCTGTGACGTTGTAAGGAGCAAGGCACATGGCATATGAGCAGGCTAAACCAAAACCCACCTCTGTGCTAGTGCGCTCGAGCGCTCGTGCACTCGAGTCAGATCGCCCAGCCCTGACTATGCCATGTTCATCTGCTCGTCAGCTACGGGGACGAGCGTCGACGTCTGCGTCGGTTGCTTCTGCGGCCGTTTAGCTCTTCCCAGCTGTCCCAGCACTGCGGGGGAGGCCCGTCCGCATTGCGCATGCTGTAATCCCCACGCATAGTTTGCCCGCATGCCCCCATTCTGACCGTCATAATGCATGCCTTGCCCTGTATGCCCTACAGCTCGCCCTTGCTCGCCCTGCTTGCATCATCGAGACTCTTGTCCTCCCCGGCCAATCGTCGCTTACGATCGCCGAGCATGCGAGCGAGCACTCGCAATCCCCACCTGCGCATGCACGCCTGCGCCTTGCATACACACTGCACAGCCTCGCGCGCCCGATCGCCAAGCGCGTCTCTTCCTTCCGCAGCCGATCATGGCGCGCTACGCTCAACCATGTCTCACCGCAGAGCCAGAGACAAAGCTGCGGACTGCATCTGCTCGCCGTCACACAGATCCTAGCTGAGGTTGCCGTCCGCTGATCGCTGAACATACTCGGGCTCTAGGCACTCGAGCTGCAAGCTACAGTACCAAGGTTGCTGCATTCCTCGCCCGCATGTCCCGCGTACGCCGCCAGTATCCAGGCTACCACATCCGCGGACGGTTCTCACGCCACGGCGAATGTCTGCTGGGTCACATGCTCGGGTGATCAACTGGCGCAAACGGGATCAAGCTTGATGATGCTGGTGTTGGCAGGTACGTGAGCACATTTCTGGGAGAACTGTTGAAGTGTGGTATCATGCCCCTACGAGGATCACGGGAGATCGCCGACAATAATGAATGATCACGGGTGTGACTTGACCTTACTTGCTTGTCATGAGCTCGCAGTAGGAGTACCTCGCAGTAGGAGTACAGTAGCAGCAAGCCAAAAGGAATGCTCGGTCTCTCGGGACTTTGCTTCCTCCCCCGAAGGGGACCCCATTTCTTGTTAGAGGCTGGGGGGGATATTATTGAACCTTGCTTGCTAAGGAACCCATTACCTCACGGAACCTAATTTCTAATTGGTGGCGATTAGTCGATTTCTGATATTGGTAGGCGATTTGATTCCGTGGTGTGTCGAAACTTTTTGTTGATTGGTGGCGAGTCGAACCGAGGTCGTAATAGGAATCGATTTCAGACGGCTTTAGCCAAGGATGCAGCGATTATACTACCATCCTACCAGGGGGAGTCACCCCCCGGCGAAAGCATAGTGAACGATGCCTATATTAACCCATCTACCACCGTAGCACCTCTGGCTAACTTTTTCACCACGCTCATCTACAAGTTTGCGGTGTTCATACAGCGTTTGCCGGTCACAAGAGGGGTTGTTACGAGTGATATGCACGGGCCTGGTGTTAGCTGTAGGAAACGGTATGCAGGTAGGGGGTGGGAGCTTCCCGATTGGCCTTCCCTGGCTGCGGGAAACCGCAGCGCTCGGACCTCAGGGCACCGCCTTCTAGGACACGTACGCAGAATACACCCGCTGGTCGTCATCTCGCAGCCCAACGCGGGGCCGTGATCTGGCGGTGGGGTGAGGGACGCGTGTTGCAACGTTGGCAGCAGCTCGCAGCTTCCAGCTGCTAGTCGGGAACCCAAAAGCTGGCAAGGGAGGAGTACTCGCCGGGGTCGCATTAGCTCCTTGCAGGTGGCATGCAGGTGGCATGCAGGTGGCATGCAGGTGGACGTGACTGAGTTGCAAGCCGCCGCAAGGAGAGAGGGGTGCCGCCCCGCTGTCATGTCGTCAGAGCAACCTCCACCTCAATCTTGCTTCAAGTGGAGGTGTCAACAAGCTCATCTGCTCTTCTGCCCACTTACCACCACTCTCTCCACCACAATGACCGACCCAACCTGTACCGACTGCGCGCCGCCCGCGCTCCAGACGGGCGCCGCCCGCCCCTCCGAGCCGGAGATCACCCCCGCCGTGGCCTCCAAAACGGACTCGGCCGCACCGGCAGCCACGGCGCCGACCGACCCCGCCACGTTCGAACCACCACGCATGCTGACGCCGCACGTCGTGATCGAGTTCTGTGACCGGTGCCGCTGGTGCGTCCCCCCTCTGACGAAGCTGACCGCAGGGCCCCGCGCGCATCCTGGACGCAGACGGAGCTCATGCTCACGTTCCCCCCACCGCTGATTGCTAGCGTGACGCTGCAGCCGCACAACACGTCCGAGACGGCGGGGCGATTCCGCGTCTGGCTCGACCGCGGGGCCGGGTTCGAGCTCGTCTGGGACCGCAAGGTGAGCTGTCCATGCGGGGTCTAGCTAACGACAGACCGAGGGCGGGTTCCCCGAACTCAAGGTGCTCAAGCAGCGGGTGCGGAACTTTGTGCAGCCCGACATGAACCTTGGCCACTCGGACAAGGGCGGGAAGCATGGGCAGAAGACTGAAGGCGCCGAGGCGCAGGCTGCTCAGGCATGAGGGCGGACATGAGCGTGGGAGCGCGCGGGAGACGAAAGAGGTCACAAAGCTAGCCTGGAGACGTTCACTCGTCATCTGTATCTTCAGAGGCGCGAGACTCGTCCATAGAACTCGTCGCAGGGTCCGTTCTGCTCAATGTATTCAGTACACTACTGCATGCTGACTCAGCGCTCTTCGCCGCGAGTGTTTTCGTTTCGTGCCGAGCGGCATCGCAAGCCTCCACAAGCTGTCCGCATCTCCGGGCCTCCACATCACTGCATCACTGCATCACTGCATTGCTGCCATGACGCTTCAGCTGCCCCTCGTCAAGGCCGAGGTGTGGCCGAGCCATGTCCGGCGGCGAGGTCGATGGCCGGAGGGTAGAAGACGCTCGAATCTGGGCAGCAGGGGTTTGGGCTGGGTGGAGGGGCCGAGTTGGCCGTGCCGAGCCGAGACGCACACGTTTCTCCTCTTGGATTTGCTCCCGCTCCGCTCCGTCGGCCCACTCCCCGCCTGGATATTTCACCAACCGACCCCTTCTTCATTTTGCCACCTATCCCACTCACAATCATCTAACATGCCTCGCCAGGTAAGCTAGGCCGGTCTGCGAAGCTAACGGCAGTCCCGCTCGTCCGCGCGCCCCGCCGCCCGCCCCGCCGCGCCCCCCGCCGGCACCCGCCAGGCCTCGACCGCCGCCTACCCCGCCCACCCCCAGCACCCCCACCCCCCCGCGCAGCAGGTGCACGCGCCCACGCAGAGCTCCGGCCCCGGCCTGCTCGCCCAGACCGCGTCCACCATGGGTGGCGCCATGGCCGGTTCGGTCATTGGCCACGGCATCTCCAACATGCTCTTCGGCGGGCGCTCCGCCGAGGCGCCCCCTCCCCCCTCCGAGCTGCCCGCGCAGCAGCAGAGCCAGCCCGTGAACGCTAGCTGCGACGTCCAGGCCAAGGGTGAGTAGAAGCGAGCGGAGAGCCGGAGTGCGAAGGCAGTGGGAGATGGCGGCGAGGAGAGGGAGCGATGGCGCGGCCTCTGGCCGTCCGGCATCCCAATCCGACGCTGGCATCTACACCGCCTCCCTCCCGCACCCCGCGCCGCCCCGTCCCATCTTTGGACCTCCGCTGACCCCAGACTTCACCAAGTGCCTCGAGGCCACCAACGGCGACATGACCTCGTGCTCGTACTACCTCGAGGCCCTCAAGGCCTGCCAGGCTGCCGCGCGCCCCTTCTAGACGGCTGAGACGGCTCGGGTTTGGGAGTAAAGCATGGTTCATTATGCACAGCAGTATCATACAACAGCGGGAGAATGGCGAGGGGTGGAAACGTGTGTGGAGGGCAGAATCGGGTGAAGGCCGGAGTGAACGTGGTTCCGTGAGATCTGTGGGGCGCCAGAGGCTGAGAAGTGGCGTATGGTGACTGACCCGTGGTCACCAAGCTTGAGTGGCACGCTTTGCGCCCCGCACCGAGTGGGCTATCGATACGGATAGCGGTTACTGGTAGTTGGCGCGTGTTGGAGCAGGATGTCAGCCTGTCGTTGACGCCGGTGGTGAGCCCCCGCCGTCGGAGACCCATGTCAGCTTGTCAGCTGATCAGCTGGAAGGGGGACCGTGACTGCTACCATGGTCAGGTTGCAGCCTTGCGACATCGCTAAAGCATGCGCGACAGACCGGACTGTGAACAGTTCGGGATGGAGGACACGGCGAGCGCCGGCTCGGCCTCTCAGCCTGAAGCCGCTCGAGTCCAGCCTCAAGCCACCAGATCGCCAGATTGGAATATACGATACCATGTCCAACGTTGGAGCAGATATAACGCCTCGGGGGGGTAGGCCGGCGCGCTGGACGAAGCTTGGCAAGCGGCAGATGGAGGGCGGAAGATGCACGGGACGCGTCGCGTCGAGTCACGTCGGTGCCGAGCTCTCACGCACTCTCCGCGTCGGTCGCGCGCCCGCGGAAATGGGGGGCTGGCGAGCTGGCGTGCTCCTCGCCTGCGATGGTGGTTGGCTGGCGCCGAGGAGGCCGGTTGCCGTCGGCAAACTTCGGGATTCCTATCGTCGAGCGACGGCAGGCGCTTCCCGCACAACACCGCGCAAGCAGAGAGACGTGGGGCTGACCAAGCGACAGAGGAGGAGCGTAGGGTGTGCATATCGCGCGCGATTAGATGCGATTAGGAGTAGAGGTAGACGAGCAATAGAATGCGAGGTTGCTCGGATGATCCGAGAGATTAGCCAGGAGCCACTTTCCGGTCCGGGTGGGCTCGGCATGACGTTTCCCCTTCCATCTCCTTCCTCGTGCCCACCCCCACTCACTCTTGCTTCCACTCCATCTTTATTAAACTCTCTCTCTCAGAGCCTCTCCTTCCCCATCTCTCTCTCCAAAACCTAATCAACATGGCGTCCACCGTTGGCAAGACTATCACCTGCAAGGCTGCCGTTGCCTGGGAGGCTGGTGAGTCGTCGTGGAGCGCGGGCAGTCACCTGCGTCGTAACCCGCGGATAAGACAAGTGAGAACGGGCGCTGACGGCAGGCAAGCCCCTCTCCATCGAGGACGTTGAGGTCGCCCCTCCCCGCGCTGGCGAGGTCCGCATCAAGATCCTCTAGTGAGTCATTTCAGCTTGCTCGGCGTCACTTGCTCCGACTTGTCGGCGTCGCCGGCTCTTTCGGTAGAGCCGGTTCTGGCGACCGGGCTCAGCTTCCGCACCCCCCACAGTCCAGAGCTGACCGCAGCACCGGTATCTGCCACACCGACGACTACACCCTCTCGGGCAAGGACCCCGAGGGTGTCTTCCCCGTCATTCTTGGCCACGAGGGCGGTGGTGTCGTCGAGTCGGTTGGTGAGGGTGTCGACAACGTCAAGGTCGGCGACCACGTCGTCCCCCTCTACACCGCCGAGTGCAAGGAGTGCAAGATGTGCAAGTCGGGCAAGACCAACCTCTGCTCGGCCGTCCGCGCGACCCAGGGCCAGGGCCTGATGCCCGACGGCACCAAGCGCTTCACCTGCAAGGGCCAGGAGCTCCACCACTTCGTGAGTTGCCCGGCGAGGGGAGGGGGTGGGGGAGCTGATGGGGAGGGTTGGGCGGGACTCGAGGAAAGGACGCGGAGGCCGAGGACTCGGAAGCCGAGGGGAAGCGGGCGACGGACGCTGAGGACGGGAGAGGCGGCGAGCAGCAACGGCGGGCGGCAGACGGCAGACGGCAGCGGCGGCGATGCGGATGACCACGACGCTACAGACAGTCAACTAACCCCCAGATGGGCTGCTCGACCTTCTCCCAGTACACCGTCGTCTCGAAGTACTCGGTTGTCGCCATCGACCCCAAGGCTTCGCTTGAGAAGGCCTGCCTCCTCGGGTGCGGTATCACCACCGGCTACGGAGCAGCCACCAAGTCGCCCGGTATCGAGGGCTCGACCGTCGCTGTCTTCGGTGTCGGCTGCGTCGGCCTCTCGGTCATCCAGGGTGCTCGTGCTAAGAACGCGACCAAGATCATTGCCATCGACATCAACGACAAGAAGAAGGAGTGGGCCAAGAAGTTTGGCGCGACCGACTTTGTTAACCCCACGACCCTCGAGGGCCAGTCTGTGGTTGAGAAGCTCATCGAGATGACCGATGGCGGCCTCGACTTCACCTTTGACTGCACTGGCAACGTGCAGGTGATGCGTCAGGCGCTTGAGTGCTGCCACAAGGGTTGGGGTGTGTGCAACATCATCGGTGTGGCACCGGCTGGCGCCGAGATCTCGACGCGCCCATTCCAGCTCGTCACCGGCCGCGTGTGGAAGGGTTCGGCGTTCGGCGGCGTCAAGGGCCGCACCGAGCTTCCCGGTCTCGTCGAGGACTACCAGAACGGCAAGCTCTGGGTCGACCAGTTCGTCACCCACCACCAGCCCCTCGACAAGATCAACGCCGGCTTTGACGACATGCACGCCGGCGACTGCATCCGCTGTGTTGTCGACATGGGTTTTGGCGATGCCCAGTAGATGCGCGGCTCTAGATTAGGGGAGCATGCGATCGATACTGGGCGCGGCCCAGAGGGTGGACGTGCTCACCCCTCCCGCAACGCAAACGCTCATGCCGCTCAACCCGCTCAACCTGCTCATGTTATGTATCAACTTTGCCTGACTGCTTGACGTCGCGGGACTCTCGGACGTGGATTGCTAAGACTAGACTAGGGCGCTGGGGAGAGAGCCAGCGTGCCGTTGAAAGTGTTACAGGTAGTGGTGCATACAGAACACAGCGGTGTCAAACCATCCTACCAGCCACATCCCCCTCTCTCGCCACCGCGGCTACTTGTTATTCTCACATTCGCAGGAGAACCACTCGGCGCCGTGCGCCCAGTGCAGAAAACTGGTGAAGAGGTTGGAGACGGTGCACGAGCAGGTCGCACATGAGTGGGGGTGGGGGCAGTTGTGGGGCGTCCCGGACTTGACTGGGGTGCGAGGTGGCGGAGTGGCAAAGCCCGGTGCGATTCCGTAGTTGCGATTGTCGACAGGGGTAGGAGGGGTAACCGTTTGGGTGGCTGCAGACACCATCCTCTTTGGAGACGGAAGATATGGCGTCGGGCCACCAATGGAGGACGAGGCGACCAGGGCGCATGATAACGTCGCGCCACCGGGGATCGCAGCAGGCAGGGTGCTGGGCGAGGGAGGCGCAGGAGGGGCGGGAGGGACCAGGGCGTCCGGCACTATCGTTGACTTTGTGTTCGTCGCTGTGAGCGCCCAAGGAGGGAGGTTCGGGGTTGAGGCGGTGCTCGGGGAGTAGGTTTGCGTGCCAGGCGTAGAACCGCCTGCAGGAATCGAGGGGGCTGGGGTGCAAGGCGAGAGAGCGCCGCCAAGCGTTGAGGGCATAGGAGGTTCGGTGGGCGTAGACGCGTTCGGCCTCTGACCTTGAGGCTCAGTCCCGGCCTCCACCAGCTGGGGAGAGTGAGGCTTCTGGTGCTGGGGTGTTGGAGTGCGTTTGGGCGACGGGACCGATGAAGACGTTGCAAGGGAAGGCAGGTTTCCCGGCGAGCGGCTGGTGCCAGCGTCCTCTGGACCCGGCGGTGAGTGTTCTGAAGAAGGTCGGTCGAGTTTCTGAGCGTGCTCGAGGAACTGGTGCAGCTTTGCACGCATGGAGGCCCCGTTGAACACGGGCCAGTGGCTCTGGACTGCACTGCCGGTGTTGCACTGGGAGCGGGCTTCAACGTTACTCGGGGCTTTGCCGTTGGGGCTGGTTGGCTGGGGTGGGGTGTGATGGGATGTGGTGCTGGGACTCGGCGAGTGCGAGCGGCTTAACTGGTGCGGTGGCGGAGTCTCGTGGTGACCCCAGTCACGAGGCGCGCGAGTGGAGTCGCCATCGGGGGCGTCCATCTCCACATCAGACACTTTAGACTTGGGTGTGGCCATCCTGCTCTTACGGCGACGCTTGCGCTTGCGATGGAGAGCATCACCGTTCTGAGGTCTTGCGTTCCCGTTCTCTTTGGCGAGGTGGTTAAAGTCGAGTGACGGTGACTGGTTGCTAGTGAGGCTGGCCTTGGAGCTGGCGCCACCTCTCTCCAGCTGGTTGGTTGGGATGTCCGTGTCGGAGGCGGGGGGAGAGATGTCGCTGTTGCGCCGCTTGCGACCGCGATGGCTTTCGGCGTTGCTGGGCTCGCTGCCATTGCGCAGAATGGGAACAACCTCGTCACTAGGAGGCCATGCATTGGCGGAAACCTCTTCCTTTGAGGCGGTGGAGTCGTATGTGGAGCAGCGCGCCTGGTAGCGGGAGACCTCGGGGCGAGGTTCGGCAGGGGAGGGCGAGCGGCTGACCGAGGGTGAGGGGCTGCCGAGCCTGGACGGGAGGGAGATGGCATCGAGGTCGATGACATCGCGGTCGCCAGAGAGGTCACTCCCTTCGGCGCTTGGGGCCTGGTGGGCTGCGGTGGAGTGAGACGACGCCCAGGAGGCGGCGGCCTCTGCCTTGATGTCGGCGACCGGATCGTCCTCGTCACTTGACTCGAACCGCGTGTGCGTTCCGGCACGGAGCTGTCGCTCACGCTTCTTCCGCGCGCTGGCCTTGCCTTTCGAGCGCCTCGAGTACGCTGACGCGATGCTGCCCTCTCGGCTGGGAGCGGCTGAGCTTGGGGAGTCGGGGGTGAGCTGGATGGGGCGGCGACCACGGAGGTCCCGGCTAATGCCCGATGACGGGCTGTTCAGAGGAGGAGGCCGCTGGTTGAACCAGGTGTTCTGAGCGGGAGGAGCGAGGTGTGACGGCCCTGCCGAAGCGTTCTGGTCGGGCTGGTTATCCGTCCGCCACCTTGGGGTTTGCCGGCTCGTCTTGGTCTGCTGGGTAGGAGGCGGGGAAGGTGTGCAGAGGTTGACGAAGGCCGGTGGCCCAGCGGTTGGCGGGCCCCCCTTCCTCCCCACTTGCCCATTCCCAAAGGGTATCAGGTAGACCCGTCCGCTGTTGTAAGCTGCAAGGCCCGAAGCCAGCCCACCTCTTCCTCGTAACAGGCACAGCAGTAGCGTTCTTCCTGGGTCGTCCGCGTTTCTTCTTCGGGGCTTGAGCCTGGTATGCCAGCGGGGTGTGACCACTATTCATGTCTATCGTCAGCTGGCGTCCTGTGAGTTTGGGAGCGCACGCATCTGGATGTGGCGATCGAAGAAGCCGCGCTTCTTGAAATACCGGGGGCAGTAATCGCAGGCTAGATGAGGTGGGGGTGGCATAGGGATGGTGCTGGGGGTGTGAAGAGTCAAGAGGGATGGAGAGGAGAGGGAAGGTGGGGAGGTGAGTAGAGTTCCGAGGGAGCGAGAGAGAGAGAGTGCTAGAGAGAGAGAGGAGAAGAAGGAGTGGTGGGAAGTAGTGACAAGAGTCACAAGATCCCCACGGTTACAAGGGCGAGGGGCGCAGTGTGCTGCGCCCCTCGTAGTTGCGCCCTCGTTGCTCCCGTTGCAACCGGTTCGTACTCGCCCCTCTCGCGCCTCTCGCCTTCTCGCCTCTGATCGCCCTCTCCCTCCGACAGGCCGACATACCTGCAGCGTGGTAGCGTGGCGTGTGTGTGCTCGGTAAACATGACACACCTGCGAGACTCGCAGTATGCGCAGCTCGGAGGATCGGAGGGTGATCGGAGTACCGAGTGATGGTAACCCGCAGCACATATCGAGCACGGTGCACAGTCATGCAGTCACAAAATGTCAACAACAAAGGACCTCCACCAGCAGGTTGACACCTCGTAGCAGAGATTATCGCGCGTATCGGAGACGCATGACGTCAAAGGAACGGTGCCCAGTCAGCGATCGGCTCTCTGCACGTGACCGAATGTGCCGGAAATGCCGCGAAGGCGGAGTGACGCCCGAGACGCGAGAGGGCTGCGGCAATGCATGATTGCCTCCGTGCGGTGTGCAGGGGGCGGCCGGCCCAGGGACTTTCATACCGCCACCACATAGACTGAACAACGGAATCGTATTGTTGTATTCTAGTGGATAATGGGTGGGCGGTATGGGCTAATGGGCTAATGGGTGAGTGGAATGAGACGGGTCAATGGGTCCCCATACTCGTACAGTGAGACCGTGACCCGTACCTGTCGTGCGTCCCAACCCCTGCCGCGCCTTCCCTCCGGCTCCTCCTCCCCCTGCCCCTCTCCCCCCCCTCCCCCGTGGCACGCTCCCACCCACCCCCCCTGCAGCCGCCGCCGCCATCTATATCTCTCCTCTTCTCTTCCTCTCTTTTCTTCTTTAGCCTCTTCAACGACAACTCAAGAGCCAGTCCATACTCTTTCAACACCTTCCTCCATCACCCCCCATTCCCTCTCAACCCGCCGCTCTGCGTGCTAAACGACTACCCACGCGCACTCGCTAGACCACCAACACAGCTGCACGCCTCGCACGCGACCTTCCTCGACCCATCGCAAGCAACCATGTCCGCCGCTCCTGCTGCCCCCGCTACTCCGGCTGCCGCTGCCGCCCCCGCCGCTTCTCCGGCCCCTGCCCCGGCTGCCGCCGCCCCCGCCACTACGGAGGACTCGACCGTCGAGGAGGGCCACCGCGTAAGTCTCATTCCAGGCCTTGCTGGCCACGTCCCAGGCATTTCGCACGGGCTCGGCGGCGTCGTGCGATGCTACACGGGCAGCATTCCGCCAGCCACCGGGCGGGACCGGGCCCCGTACACCGAGGAAGGTGTATGCAATGCATGCTGACGCGTCCACAGGTCTACATCGGTAACCTTGCCTTCTCGGTACGTCATACAGAGCACGCGCGTCGCAACGCGTGCATCGATCAACGCTAACCGCTCCAGGCCACTGAGGAGCAGATCCGCGAGCACCTTGCCAAGGTCGGCGGCGAGATGTAAGCCTTCCCCCGGTATTGACCCTTCCTCGTGCTGACTCCCCCGCAGCACTTCGGTGATTCTTCCTACCCGCTACAAGAACCGTCCCGCCGGTTACGCCTTCGTCACGTACAAGAACGAGGCCGACGCCACCAAGGCCGTCGAGTCTCTCAACGAGACGGGTACGTCTGACCTTCCCTCCCCACCTTCCCTCCACTGCAGTTCCTCCAGCACCTTCCATTGCGCACCAACATCATACTCTGTGCCTTCCTCCGCACGCACCCTCACCTTCCTTCCTTCTGCCGCGCGTCAAAGCTCACACCCTACAGAGATCGGTGGTCGTCAGGTTCACCTCCAGCTTGCGCGCTCCAAGGAGGAGAACGCCGAGCGTCGCACGGCGCTCCTCGAGCAGCGCAAGGAGGCCAAGGCCGCAAAGGCGGCCAAGGCCAAGGAGGCCAAGGAGGAGAAGGAGGCGGCCGACACTACCGCTGTGGACAGCGAGAAGTCGGCTGACAAGGCCGACAAGCCCAAGAAGAAGAAGAAGGCCGCCCCCAAGCAGTCTCGCCGTCGTCGCCCCGAGGACGGTGACGAGACCGCTGTTGACGAGGCCGAGGCCGAGGCCGCCCCCAAGGCTGCCAAGCCCAAGAAGGCCAAGGAGCCCAAGCCCAAGGCCGAGAACGGGGACGCCGCGGAGAAGGAGCCCAAGGAGCGGAAGCCTCGTCTCGCTCTCACCGGCGAGGTCAGCAAGGTAAGATTGCACCACGCCGCCGGCAGCTGACAACAGAACACCGTCTTTGTGGCCAACCTTCCCTTCACCATTGACGACGAGGGCCTGAGCGCCATCTTTACCGACCTCTCGATCAAGGTCAAGTCGGCGCACGTCATCAAGGGCCTCCGCAAGCTCCCGGGCCGCCGCGCGTTCCGCGGCTCGAAGGGCTTTGGCTTCGTCGTGCTCGAGGATGAGGGCCAGCAGGTCCCCGCCGTCGAGAAGATCAACGGCATGGAGGTCCAGGACCGCAAGATTACCGCCAAGGTCGCGCAGGAGATGAAGCCCATCGAGGAGCTCGAGGTCGAGGCGGCCCAGAGCGACGCGAAGGCGGACGTCAAGACCGACGCCAAGGCCGAGGTCAAGGCCGAGGCCAAGCCTGACACCAAGGCGGAGGACGTCAAGGTGTGAGTTAGGCGCACGAAGAGCAACAACTGACAGCAGTGAGGCGACTGCATAATCATAGCGACCAAGGGCACTCAGTAGCGTCGGGTTCTGTCCCGGCATCAACATTGTATATAGTAACCGTTCCATCATTCATCACGCGGTAGGCGTCTGATGACTGTACCGCAGTCATGCATCGGTAGGGGCGCAGTCTGGTCGGTGCGGGAGTGATGGGCTGACAATGTTGACCCACTGACTGGCCGTGCAGCCCGGTGTTGGGCGAGCTTGGTTGCATCGCGTGCCTGTGCATGCAATTTCTCGGCATCACTCATCTCTGACCACCGCTGCGACTACTCTACTGCATATACAATGTCTACTTCTTAGCCGACGGCGCCGGTGGCGGGGCCATCTGGCCCGGAATGGTGCTCTTCTTCTGCGGGACATGGGTGAACGTGCCGCCGGCGAACCAACGGTCGTTGGCAGCCTGCACACGCTGCGCGGCGCTGAGCGAGGGCGTGACGATCTCGATCCCCTGCACGGGCGTGAAGCTGAGCGACGTGCTCGTACCAGACCCGGCGTCGCTGCTCGCGGCCGCGCGGCCCAGCATCTGCGTGCGTAACCGGTTGGCGCGGCTCATCTTGGCGCGACTCTTGCTGTCGGCGACGAGCCCGCGCACCTTGCCCTGCGCGCCGATCATGCCCTGTCCGACAAACTCGTCGTCGACCAGCGTCTCCTCCTCGGCCTTGCCAAACTCCATGCGGTTGCGGAGCTTGGAGAGCTCGGTCGTCGCATACTCCTCCTTGAGCTTGCGCGCACGCTTTCCGCCGCGCTTTTTGCGCGCCGTCTCCTGCGGGATAGGCAGCGCTTTGGTGAGCTTGGAGGGGGGCGGCTCGGCCATCTTCTCGATGCGCTTGGCGAGGTCGGTGTGCATTTTGCGCCCGAACGAGCCGTCGCGCGACGACTTGCCCGCGTCGATCCGCGCTGCCAGCGACACCTTGTTGCTCACGGCGCGCTGGGCACGTCGCCGGTCCTGCGGCTGCGCGTCCTGCACGAGCGACGACTGGTAGATGAAGCCCGTGTGGCGGAGCTGCGTCGACGTCGCGAGGTGCGAGGACGCCAGGCTCTTCTTGACGGCGCCGTAGAGCATAATGTTGCACGCGGGGGCGCGGGAGAAGGCGTTCAGGCCGCCCGCGAGACCGAGGAGCTTGGCGGCAATGCCCGTGCCGACGATCGCAGAGATGTTGGGCGCGACGGCGCTCATCCGGCTCTCGACGTAGTTGAAGATGGTCTCGCGCGCCGCGCGCAGCTCACCCGCCACCACGATCGCGCGCTGCACCGTCGCCCACTCGGCCGGCTCGAGCTTCCGCCCACGGCTCGACGTCGCGGTGAGGGTGATGGAGAGGATGGTGGCTGGGGGAAGGGTGCTAGGCAACGCGGCCTTGGTGAGGTCGTCGCTGTTGGCAATGCCCTCCACGGCGGCAATATACGTCCACGGGTCGGTGATGAGCGACTCGAGCTCAGGGAAGCGCGGCCCATAGTGGTCGCGGATGAATTTGTGCACTAAAAGCATCTCGTTGTCGACCTCGACGCTGAGGTTGTTGGCCGTCACGACAAGGTGGTACTCGGGGTTCTCCTCGAGCGGGCCGCCCGTGCTGCTCGACATGTCTGTCGGCGCGGCCGTGTACCGCTTAATGTCCTGGATGTTAGCTGCCAGTCGAGCGGAGAGGCTCACTTCCAACACCTCCTTGAGCTTGCTACCGGTCATGAGCTTGGCGACCTTGCTAACGTCCGCGATGGCCGCGAGGTCCGTCGCCTCGACCTCGTCCGCATCGAGCTCCTCTGCGGGCCGCACACCGCCCTCGGGGACAAACCCTAACGCGCTGCTCCCGTCCTCCATCTTGAGGTCACCATCGCCGTCGAGGTCGTCGCCCAGGTCGTCCGCGAGGCTGCGCTTCGCCGGCACCGTCGAGGCCGACGTCGACGCCTGGGGCGCGGGCGCCTCGTCGTCTGACAGCCCGTCAAAGTCGGCCAGCAGTGTGTCTGCGAGCGACATGGTCGAGTGGGCGAGTGTGTTTTGGAGAGTAGTAATTACGTTCGTTGCGATTCTTTGCCACCCAATCTGTGTCGAATAGATGTGGGGGGAGTGTTTAATGGGGCATGGGATGAGCGTGTAGATCACGTGGGACGATCGCCGGATCTGAGAGCAGGGGTATCTGAGAGCAGGGGTGTGCCTGGCAGTACCAGTTCGGAATAGGAATGACATCGTTGCGCGTTCTTATCCATCATCTACGAACGCTGGACAGCGCAGAGGCCTTGAGCACCAAGAGCAGACGCCGGGGCACAAGATGACGAAGCATTGACCGAGCGAGTGGGGGCCCAGAGTGTGTTAGGTTGGCGAGTGCAACTGGGGGATTGTGGCACCGGTGAGGGTGGGAACGAATGAGGGCGTGACGCAAAATCAGCAACGCTCGACTGATAGCACAGGCATGCAGGCAATCAATTGTCTTGATCAGTCTGGTCGGAGCAGAGTGCCAAGGTCGTTACCACGACTCGAGACGTTACTTGGGTCGAGCTAGTCGCGCCGAGCGATGCAAGCATGCATTTGGATTGCACTGTGCGATGACATGGGACCCTCGATGCAGCCACAAAAGGACAAAAGAGAGAGGAGAGAGAGGCGAAGAGAGAGCAAGCCCACGGGAGCAAATTACCCGGCCTGGGATTGATGCATCGCGATTTTCCGTCAACCCGCCAAAGATCCTGTCCAAGTTGCAGAGTCAACCGTCTTCACACCTACTCTTGCATCAACCGTCCGCCAGTCTGCCCGTCCGCGACTACTCCAACTCCGACATCTTTCGCGCGATCAACGGGCCTAGGCCAGGCAATGCACACACCCCGGCATTAGCCTGCTCTAGCTCGACTACACCCCGGCGATGGCCTGCCCGTCACCACAGGCCATCGCCATGGCGCGCCTCGCGCCTTCGACTGTCGCCCACGTTCTCCGCCTTGTCGGAAGGGCGTACCTCGACACAGGCAGTCGCCCAAGGTTGCGGCATGCACATGTGCGTTTGTTGCTGCCCCAGCTTGCCGCCTTCTACGGCGTAGCTCCCCACGACTCGGCTAACTCCAGACGTCGGCGCGGCGCTTCGGACTGAGGGACCCAGCAGCTACTGAGAGCCCCAACGACGGCACGGCAATAGTACGCACCCCGAGGAGGATGAAGCCACCACCACCTCCGTCGACGCCGCCCACGCCGACGTGGGCGTGGCTCGAACCGGCCACCAGCATGGAGATGTTTGGAGGAAACACGTCCAACACCTTGATGGCTCCCGCGGCGTTTCGCGCGCGCTTCGATGGACTCAATGCGTCCCCGACGCTGCTGCTGCCGCACGTGCGCTTGATTGCCGTGTTCAACATCTTCACCTCTCCTGAGACAACCGAGGCCGACTGGGAATGGCTCGACTCCAAGCTTCTGGCGTGCAAGGTGGCCAAGTCGACCGGGGACGTCGATTTCACCGAGCTGCCGGGGTCCTCTCCACTGTTGCAGCATCTGCTGGCCCTAACCAAGGCCAAGCTCGGCAACTACGAGGACGCCGCAACAGAAATGTCGACTGCCATCGCGACCGCCAACAAGCGCTTGACGCGTAGGGATCTGTACCCCGATTGTCCCTCGCAGGTCGTCGAGGAGTACGTCAAGACTGTCCTAGCGGCAGGACGGCCGCAGGATGCTGCAGCTGTGGCAATCCGCAGTGGATCACGATTGCAAAAGCTCCTCGCCACGGTCGAGGGGGGCATGGATCCTGGCGAGCCGCACACACGGCTCCGGAGGGCGTTCCACTCTGCATTCCAGCAGCTCGAAGATCCTTGGCAATGGCTCAACGCCCAGCCTGACTCCCAGGGGGAAGCCGACAAGATTCAAGGTGACGCTCTTGCCGCTACCAGGATGGGCTTCCTCGCCGCCCTCGTCTCCGACACCCTCTACCCAGTCAAGGCGTTCTCGTTTTGGCGCAAGTTGAGCGCCGGCGACAACACTTCATTCGTCCCCTACAGCGTGGCCTCAAGGCTGGCGTCCAGTCTCGCCAACCAACAGTTTTACACCGCTGCACATCATGTGATCGCCGTCCTGCGCGAGAAGGGTGGGGTCCTTCCGCACAGCACATTGACGCGCGAGTTATGGATCTACGCAAACGAAGGCAGACCAACCGAATCGCTCAGGTTGTGGGACGAAATCAACTCCCGCCACCGCCCGACGCCCGACGACCGCCTGGCTGTGGCGACGGCGTTTGCGGTGAACGGACAGGTCGACGCGGCCAAGCAGGCTCTCGAGCAGCTCGGTACACCAGAGGACGACATCAAGGCGCTGCACCTGCTTCAGCGTGCTGCACTTTTTGCCGAGGACGACCAGCTGGCCCTCGAGTACCTCAACAAGATTGCCAAGGTGGAGCCATCTCTCAAGGCGTTTGAGAGCCAGCTGCGTCTGTATGCGCAGCAGGGCAAACCGGAGCCTGCCATCTCCGTTTTTGGTCGCATCATCGAAGTGGGCCTCGCGCCGACACTTGAGACGTACACCTCCTTAATCTCCGTCTTCGCCAACGCGGCCGACCACGTCAACGCTCAGAACGTCTTCAACTCGATGAGGGCGAGCAACATCGAGCCCGATGCTATTGCGTGGTCTGCACTGCTCAACGCCTACATCGAAGCAGGCGCATGGCAGGACGCGGCGAGGATCGTAGAAGATGTTGCCCCCGACATGGCCGACGACCCAAACCTTCGCACGATCATGCTCAAGGCGTACGTCGTTGCGGCCGCCCCTCTCGAGCCCGTACTTCGCCTCTTCCGCACCATCACGTTGCCACCAGCGCAGGCTTGGGCCCTTGTCATCCAGTCCGCAGCCGATAATAACAACATGGTGCTCGCGCGTGCCCTCTTCGTGGAAATGGACGAGGCGACCAAGCTCGACTCTCTCGCTCCGCAGCCCAACGTGTACATCATGTCGATCCTGCTCGCGGCGTATCTGCGCACAGGCGACCGTGAGTCAGCACGCGCAGTCTACGACACGATGGTCTCGCGCGACATTGTTCCGACCAGTATCGCCTACGGTGTCATCACCAATTCGTTTGCGCGGGCACCCGGCGAGTCGAGCTTCAAGCAGGCGCACAACTTTGCCATGTCTGTCTACGGCCAGATCAAGCCGGGAGAGCGGACGCGTGCGCGTGGCAAGGCGATGGAGAACGTCTTCACACCGCTGCTCGTCGCATCAGTCCGCACGGGGGACCTTGCTCAGGCGAAGCGATACTACGACCTGATCACCGAGACAGGTGGCAACTCGCGCTCACTCGCTGCCAAGCTCATGGAGGCGTACCGCTCCGCAGGCCAGCTACGGCCGCTGTACCGTATATGGCTCAGGCTGTTCGGGCAGGCGTGCAAGGTCATCCCGCCACACCCCGGCAACCCGATAGAGCCGGATGGGCACAGTACGCGGGCGCGGAACAACGTGCTTGCAATCCCGTTCTCCATCGTGATCCGTGCGTTTGGCGACGCTGGGCTGCACGGTCGCCTCACCAAGCTGTGGTCGGACATGCGGGCAGCGGGTTTCGGGCGCGACAGCCAGAACTACAACCACTTCGCAACCGCCCTCGCCAAGACGGGCGACATCGAAGGTGCCTTCCACATAGTGGATCGTGTTCTGATGTCGCGCCATGACGAGGTCAAGGAGCGGTACTACGAGGCGATGCGTGCAGCGGACGGCCAGCTCCTTGCTGTCGAGGCGGACACGACGCCAAACGACGTCGACTTTGACGCCCCGGACGGCGACGTGGTGCACGATGACAATGCCAACCCATACGCCCGCGACAGTGTGGACGACGTGTACGCCTTTGGCGAGGAGGACGCCACGGAGGACCGGGAAGCGGAGCGCACAACGTCCGACGTCGCCGAGCCCGCGCACCGCCCCCCAAACCGCCGGCACCAGTACCACCCCGACGTACCCCCCCAACTCCTGGAGGGCGAGCAGACCGTGGACTTGAACATTCTGCGCCAGTGGCGTCCCAGCGACGTGCTCTGGCGTCCGAGCGTTGCCACCCTCGCGGTGCTGGACCACGCCTACCGCCAGCTCGAGGACCAGCAGGCGTACCGCGCGTGGGTGGGTCTGGGGACCGACGGCGCCGACAGCGACGAGGAAGCCCCCGAGGTCCGCCTCCCCGAGTTTGGCAAGACGGTGATTGTGCGCGAGCCGGACGGGTCGCCCAAGCGCATGTCGCCGCGCGTCATGCTCGCTCGCCTCAACAGCAGGTATGCTCGCGTCGTCAGCCTCGTCATGTTCCACCGCCGCAAGCGCAAGGACATCGCGGCAGAGCTCAACCGCACCCGCGGGTGATAGAGCTCTCCACCTGCCGCACCGCCGAGCCCGCTGCGCCTGCCGCGCCCTTTGCGCCACCCGCCGGCGCAGGGCCAAGGGGCAACGCCGCGCCACCGCGCCCAGCTCCCAGGACGCCGCGCGCTCCCCAAGTCGCCACCGCACTGTGCACCTTTCGCCACACGGCACGCCGCGACACACACAACGCCATAGAAGATCAAAGACCCATCAACTTCCCTTCTCATCACTGCATACCTTGCATTGCATGGTTCACACTCCCCCTTCATACAATTGTACTGCACAATGCATAGGTCAAGAAGCTGCACGGGGCTGGGTGTGACGGGGTTGCATGCCGGATGTACCGTTCGCTTGTGGCGAAGGCTGTGGACAACGCTGTGGCGAGGTATTTAAGCTTGCGATCCTCAGCGCTGTTCAAATGGAAGTCTGGAGGGCGCTGGGTACGGTGAGCCACACTTCCCCTCCTCCAGGGTGGGCTACTTTCACGAGGGCGAGCAGTTTAGAGGCCATGGCACTGTTCAAATCTCCATCTGAATGGCGCTGCAAGGCCTCCACTCTTGCAGTCAGCCTCACAGCGATCGCCACCAAACAACTGCACCACCTCACCCACCTGCCCACACTCGCCCCATCACATCAGAACAATGTTGCGTTCCCAAACATCTCTGACCGAAGCATGGCCCGTGTAGTGTCCGCAGCGGCGCTAGCCAGAAGGCCCGCTGCACTGTTGCAGGGGTCCGGGCCAGCTGCCCCGCATCGCCCATAGCCGCGTCGAGCCGGCCAACTCCGGCCCCGGGCCGACATCCTTCCGGCGACCGACTACTTAGTGGGCTGGCTGGGTGGCCGGATCACCCCTCTACTCACTCACTCTCTCACTCACCATGGCCACCACGATGCAGGCGCGCATGACGCTCAAGAACGCGCTCAAGAACGGCGAGAAGGGCATGGGCTTCTGGCTGACGTGAGTGGCGGGGCTGGCGGTCGTCCACAATCGCTCGCTCGCTCGCTGACCGCAGCTTCCCCGGCCCCTCCGTCGTCCGCTCGATCCTCTCCAACGTCAAGGGCTTCAACTGGGTGCTCATCGACGGCGAGCACGGCCAGATCGCCGAGCGCGACTACTACGAGCTCGCCAACGCCGTGGCGCAGTACGGCGCGACGCCGATCGTGCGCATCCCCAACGCGGACGAGGCGCTCGTCAAGCGCGCGCTCGACAGCGGCGCGCACGGCATCATGACCCCCATGTGCCACAGCGCCGAGGACGCACGCAGGGTCGTCGCGTGGAACAAGTACCCGCCCACGGGCACGCGCGGCTTCGGGCCCATGTTCGCCGGCGCGAGCTTTGGGGTCAGCGAGGGCGAGTACGCGCAGCAGGCCGATGGCGCCCTCATGGTCATGGTGCAGATTGAGAGCCGGGCGGGCGTGGAGAACGTCGAGGAGATTGCACAGGTCGAGGGGCTGGACGTGCTCTTTATTGGTGAGTCCCGGTGCTTTGAAGTGGCTGGGCGCTGCTCGCGCCAGCTCGCTCCGCTGGCTGTGCTAACGCCGAGGCCCGTACGACCTCTCCAAGTCGATGAACGTCGAGTTCGGGTGCGACGAGCACAACGCGGCGATCGCGCGCATCCTCAAGGCCGCGCACGACAACGGCAAGACCGCCGCCATCTTCTGCGGCAACGGCGAGACGGCGCGCATGCGCCTCGAGCAGGGCTTTGACATGGCCTCGGTGGCGACGGACATTGGCAGCCTCGTCGCGCAGATGGGCCGCGAGCTCGAGAACGCGGGCGGCAAGGCCGGGGAGAAGAAGGGCGGCGGTTACACCTAAGGCATGTAGGCAGGGATATGCATAGCAGGCAAGAGAAGGTGGAACTAGCAGCCGCACGGGCACTCGGGCCCGTCGGCGAGGAGGGTCTCGACGCGCTCGACGCGCTCCGCCAGCTGGTCGAGCGCGGCGGACACAATGTCCACCTGGCCTGCTGTCAGCGCAATTCAACAAGATAGCTCACCCTGCCGGTAGAGCGAGGCCATGCGCTCGACCTCGGGGCGCGCCTCGGCCTCGGGCACGTCCTCGAGGCGGGTGAGCTTGTCCTCGAGCATGCCGCCCAGCATACCGAGCACGTCGAGCTCGAGCTCGAGCTCCGCGACCTCCTTCTCATGCGCGGCGTGCTCGTCTTCGTCGTCCTCGTCGTGGTCGTGCCCGTGGTCGTGCCCGTCGTCATGCCCGTGGTCGTGCCCGTCGTGGTCATGCCCCTCCTCCTCATGCCCCCCGCAGCAAGCGCACCCGCTGTCGGCCATCATGACGCGCACGGTCCGCACAAGCTCCTGGGGGAGCACGCCGTCCCGGCGCACCTCGAACCGCTTCCCGGCCTCGAGGCCCTGCTTCTCCAGCGCTGCGACAATCTCGGGGCTCATCCCCCCGAGCTGCAGCACAAGGGTGTCGTCGGGGTTGGCCTCGACGACAAACCCGTAGCCGAGGAGGAGCGCCTCGTTCCCCCGCGCACCGTAGTTGTTGAACACCTCGCCCGCCTCCTGCCCGGGGCTCAGGAACGAGATGGCCTCGACGTCGCCGTTCGGCGAGGTCGTCGAGGGGATCTTGGACGAGAGCCACGTAATCGCCTGTCCGCGCTTGTCTGGTGTCAGCTACTCTCTGGGAGCAAGCTAGCTTACGGTTCAGCAGATCCAAGCCGGGAAGGAGGACGGGGTAGCTCTCCTCGACCTTCTCGGCGCTCGTCTCCGCCCCGTCCGGGAGGCGGAGGAGGGCGCTGGGAAACGCGCGCGACGACACGTGCGCGTTCAGCGACGCGTACCGCTCCCTGCTGTCAGCTCCGTCAGAGTACCACGCACCAAGTAAAACCCTCCTCCTTGAGAACACAGCGCAGCGTCTCGGCCTCGGCCGCCCACTCGCGCTCCTGCTTCTCCACCGCGCCCGCGAGGTTCGTGCCGGCCAGCAGCCCGCGCTCCTCGGCAGTCCAGGTGTGCGGCGTGCTCGCGGCGGGCAGCGTCTCGACGTACGGGCGGTGCTTGAGCGCTGTCGGGAATCTGCGTCAGCTCCACATAGAACATGAGCTCACTCGGCATCGTCGGCGTGCAAGACGTGCAGGCCCACGTAGGTGGCGGCGAGCATGCGCTCGGACCAGGGAGCGCCGTCGTGTACCAGGTCCTCCGCGGAGATACCGCACACCTGGGTAATCGCGGCCGTCGCCACGGCCGGCGTGATGGCCAGGCTGAAGGGACACGAGATGATGCGCTCCTCCCCGATCGCCTGCGAGACGTACAGGCCCAGGCCGCTGGACTCGTCTGATGTCAGCTCTCGATCGATAGCCTCGCAGCTACACACCGTTCCGCGCCTCCGCGTTCGGGTGGACGTATCCGCCCTCCTGAACGAGCCAAGTGAGCATGCGCTGCGCGGCCTGGAGCTTGCTCATGGCTTATTGTGGATTGGTTGTGGATAAGATGAGCGGAGACGTCGAACTTTTGGTGGTGAAAAGGCGGGGCTCCGTCGCTGCCCCACTCGGATTAGGACACTCTCAATTGATGCCCCTGCCCAGCTCACACCCCGCTTGCGCGCATGTATATCTCATACGCAACGACCAGTCTAGGCATTACAATAATCATCGTCACAGTGTAGGGGGAGGTAGATCCCCGCGTTTAGAACGTCTCCTCGTCGTCCAGCTCGCCGTCAAACTCGTCGTTTGGAACCTGGTGTGAGTGTGTTTACTCAGCAACATCAAAGGTGTGCTCGCCGCGCCGGACCCACCTCGAAGCCATCCTCGGTCTGGTAGAGCACCTCCTGGATCTTGGCAAGCGTATCCCGCTCCTCGGGGTCGATGTGGTCGAGGTTGATGCGGTCGCCGACAATGAGCTCGATCGAGCGCAGCTTGGCAAAGTAGAAGTCACGCTCCTTTTCGAGACCCTCGCACTGCGCCTGCATCTCGATGACCTGCGCGTTGAGCTGGTTGATCTGCGCAGCCGACGCGGCGGACGGCGCACGTGCCCCGGCAGCGCCGACGGGAGCGCGGGCGGCGGGAGCGCGCGCCGAGGCCGCACTCGGGCGCGGCGCGGGCGCGCTCGACCCCGAGGACGCGATCATGCCCCGCCCGGCCGTGTCGTACGCCGCCCCGGTCGAGTTGGCGTCCCAGAACTTCTTCATCCACTGCAGGAACTCGAGGTTGTCCTGCATCTTGCACCTGGGGTTAGCGACTATGACATGGCGGGGTGGCAGCCGCCCCAAGCAGCTAGCCGAGCAGGCAGCGATTGGCGCTGGGAAGGCCCCGCACGACGTGAACAGTCGGCAAGGAGAGCCGTGGAGCGTAGCTGCCAGTTTCGAGACCAACCATTCGCCACGCGTCGGGTCGGGTCGAACCCAACGCGTCACGCAGGCACCTCCGAGCACCGTGCACTCGAGCACTCACTTCACGAGCTTGCCGACAGGGATCGGCTTGTCAATCTTGTGCTTGGCGAAGGCCTTCTGCAGGATCTTGAAGTTCTCAAGGTACTCGTACTCCATGCGGGCGTTGAACTTGACGCGGGACATGGGCAGGTCGCCTGGGGTCAGCGAGGCGAACGAGGTTTGGCAGCGGGCGGCCGGGCAAGTCGATACCAGGGCGATGTCATGCCAGCCCGAGGCGGAGGCCGAGCGGCATGCTAGCCCAAGCGCCGCGGCACAGCGAGGAGCCGTGCCATGACACCGCGCACCGCCGCAGATGGCTGGTAGGCGCCTGTCGATCCGATCGGCTCACCATAGATCGAGTCCAGAACCTGCCAGTTAGCTCTAGTGCATCCCATCTGAGCTTACCTGGCAGAGGATGACGCCCTTGCCGCACTCCTCGACCTTCTGCACGACCTGGGGCGCGAGGAGGTCGTTGAGCCATGCGAGCAGCTCGCCGCGCGCTGCCGTCAGCTTCCACAAGCGGGGGCGGCACCGAGGTTGGGCGAGTGGGGAGAGGGCTTGTTGGGCGAAGCGGGGGGCGTGGCGCCGCCCGCGCTGAGGCGCGAGGAGATGCGCGAGGCCGAGGTGTTCATCGCAGAGGAGTAGGGTGGGGTATGGGGGAGAGGAGACGAGGAGCAAGGAGGTAGGATAAGAGGAGGGTAAGGAGGTGGGGAGCGAAGAGGAAGCCAAGAGCGTTGCCCGAGCGCCGTGGGAGGGGCGAGGAGTGTGCACGATCATCGGGTGCAGGGTGACGTTGCTGGTGGAGGACCGGCGGGCCTTCGACCGTGTGGGGAAAGGGTAGAGAGGGGAGAGATACTCACATGCTCCAGTGTAGACGGACATGATTGAGGAGAGTGATGAGGAGAGATGAGGGAGAGGTGGGGGAGATGAGAGATGAGATGGAGGAAGTCTGTTGAGTGGCTGGCTGGGGTGGGGTTGCCGTGGACGATGCTTGTAAGGTGGGACAAGCAATACGCGTGTCGCGACGTGCTCAGGCACAAACACACCTCGGAGCTACCATTATCACACTTCTCATTGTTCAAAATCAACACGACATTACTCGCGTGGTATCTTCTGTGCGAGCAGCCTACATGCTGCGAGGATGCAACTGCTGCGAGGATGCAACCCGCTGCTGTTTCGAGTACAGCTACATGCATGAGACAGGGCAAGCCCTGGCTACAAGATATATGCGTATGATTCCTGGCTATGGATGACAGGGAGGGTTCCGAGTTCCGTGGTGATGAGAGTCGTATGGCGCCCCTCCCACGCGCGCAGGAGGCGCCGACGATTCTTGAGAGATCTTGACTTGATGTGATATGAATTGAGAATGGAATGTGGTGCTATAGAAAAGAGAATACCCAAAATCCACAGGAGAAGATGCGATACACACGTTGCGGAGCGTGGAGCGTTGCTGGGAGCGTTGCGTTGCCTAGTGTTGGAACAGGTCGTGGAAGACGGAAGGGATCTCGGCCGACTTGAAGCGGTACGCGCACTCGGTCGAGCGCAGCATCTCGACGTCGCCGCCAGCCGCCTGCACAAAGCTGACGATGACGCCGTTGACGGACGGCGCCTGCCCCTGCCGCTGCGAGGGAGGGACCGCCGCCGCAGCGCGGAGCGCATAGCCCTCGACCGACCGCGGCAGGTCAAAGTTGATGACGAGGGGCGACCAGGGGATCTCGGGCGGCTTGGGGTTGACGTCAAAGCATACGAGGAAGCGCGGGCCCTGCCCCGCGATGCTCATGCGCCACTGCTGCAGCATCGCCTTCTTCTGCTGCGGGGGCATTTCGGGCGAGAGATACAGCGTCTCCCACTGCCGCCCAGAGAGCTTGTACACGACAGCTTCGAGCATCGAGTACGAGCCGACGTGGATGATCGCTTGCCAGAGCGGGTAGTCGTCAAGCATCTTGACAAGCGTGTCGAGCTTGTACTCCTTGGCGCGGGCCGCCTCCTCGCTCATCCCCCCCGCGTTTGCGCGGCCAGAGCCGATGGTTCCCGGCCCGGCATCGGCCGACTGCTCTTCGGAGCGTGCCGACCCGGTAATCGTGAGGTAAACGTACGTGTGCTTGACATTGAGGCCGGGGCTGATCGACGACACTGACTCCTGCGAGTTGGTCGAGCCCTCGCGGCGCACTAAGACGCGCACGGGGTCGCGAACCTGTAACTGGTTCGAGAAGTTGATGACGTCGGTCGGGATGGTGTTGGAGAAGATGCATGTTTGGCGCTCGATCGGCGACGAAGACGCTGGCGCCTGGCCACTGGGACCGGGGGTGCTGAAGCGCGAGGGCTGAGCCGAGGGGAATGGAGTCTTGCTCTGGGGGTTGAAGGGCGAATGGGCGCCATTGTCGAATGGGCTGCCGACGGTGGTAGAAAAGCCGCCCGGCGTGAGCGGACCGGCACCGCCACCACGGCGGGGTGAGGGGAGAAGGCGAGCGACGTTCAGGACATTCTCGTAGAGGTTGCGGGCAATTAGCTGGTCGACCTCGTCGAGCTAAATTAAAGTGTCAGACATGTCTCACTTTTTGTCCTCCGAGACAAACTCACGATAAGGAGACGGCATTCGGCTCCTGACAAGCCGCCCCTGGCATTCATAATCTCGTTGATCTTAGCCGGCGTCCCGATCAGAATTTGAATCGCGTCGCGTTGCATGTTCGCGACCTCGTTTGGCAGCGAGCTGGAGCCCGCAGCACCGGCGGCTAGTGCCGCGCGGACGCCCAGTGGACCACCAACGTTGCGCACAACTGTGACGTGTTAGCTATGCACAGCAGTTGCTGACGTACGCTTGTGACACTGCGTGGCCTGGTCCACAGTCGTAGTGATGATGATGACAGATGGTCCGCGGAATGGCCCCTGCATGGGCGCGAGGGTCAGACACAGCTGGAGGGCGGGGATCACACTGACTTGTCAGCCTCTGTGCCACGGTGTCAGGTCTTACTAGGATATGATGCGCTCCTGCGTGGGAGGTGCCTGCGCAATGATGTCCGAGCCCTTGAGCATGAAAGGGAGGACACGGGCCTGGATCTTGTTTGGAGGACCAATGCTGCGTGTGAGCTACTGGTGCGCCCGGCCGACACGAGACGCAAGGACGTACCCATACTTGGATATCGAGCGCAGAAGGTCCGGCTTGAGCTGTAAGTGCTCCCACTTTGTGACGACGATGCCTGCGCCCGGCGCAGCCGCGCTGTTGTTGTTCATGCCGCTGCCGCCCTGCTCGCGCTGGTTCTGCATGTGACCGCCTGGGCTAGGAACCCATTCTCGGCCTCCGCCAGCACCGCCTCCGCCACCGTACTTGCCGCCACCAGGCGCGCCCCACATGCCATTGTCCATGCCGTCGTTGAGGAGGCTCGAGCCAAACGAACGGTTGACGGGCGTGCGGGGTCCCCCAAAGTCGCGGCTAGGCGAGAGGTGGCCGTGGGGCGAGAGCGGACCCCCGATGGGCGACTCGAGAGGTGGCATGCTCATTCTCGCAAACATGCGGGGGTCGTTGTGGTGCGAGTGCCCGTTCGGAAGGCCCGAGGTCTGGACCATGCCGAGTTGTGGTGGGCCGTTCCCGCCAGAAGTGTTCTGCGCCTGGAGTCGCTGCAGCTGCGCCACACTGGTGGACAGCGCCGCAATCTGCTGCGTCAGGGCAGCCAAGTCACCACCCTCGCTTGTGGGCGAGCGGCCGCCCATGGCCGCCGAGGTCGAGGCGAGGGTTGGCGTCGGTGCGTCAAAGGGCGAGAATCCGCGCCCCGCGCCGATCCCCGAGAGGGCGCCGTTGGGAAGCGCAGACGATGGGAGTGCCGTCTTGACAGCGGAGGCGAGCTGCGCGACGTGGCTCTGTAGGAGGGCGAGACTAGCCTCGGTGGCGGTCACGCGCGCGGCTAGCGCGCTGTACGCCGAGTCGTCCTTACTGATGAAGGGTGGGGCTGACGCGGCACTCGCGGCGGACATTGCCGAGACGGCCGATGTGGCAGGCGATGTCGCAAAGGCAGTAGCCGCGCCGCCGGCCGGGGTGGGGGTCGACACCCCCCCACGGTCGGGGTTGGGAGTGGCGTCCTTGTTGCTGGCCATGATGATGGCTAAGCAAGCAAGAGCAGTGGGTGATGGCAGGAGTGGGGTGTTGGTGGAGGCAGTGTCCGCGATGAGGGCGAGGGGAGGGGGGCCTTGGCTCGATGCGACAAGAGGTGTCGCTCGGGCCTTTGGAGGGCCGTGCGGGGCGTGCGCTGTGGAGAAGAATGGAGAGGTTGTGGGGGCGAGGGGGTTCGAGAGTCGCCGTGCTGTGGGAATGTGAAGGGAAGGAAGAGAGGAGACGAGGTGCGGCTGGGTGATGGGGATGGGGGATGGGGGGGGGGGGGGGGGGGAGGATTGGAGGAGGAGGAGGGAGGAGGGAGTTTACAAAGCAAAAGCCACCGGAGGCGTGTGGCGTTGGCGTTGGCGTTGGCGTATTGGCGTCTCCTTTCGTCGACTTGTTCCAGGCGTTTGAGATTGAGGGAGGAATGATGGTCGTACAAGGTGCGAGACAGGCCGAGAAAGGATGCTAGGTCACTGAAGCATGGATGAGAAGAAGATGGAGGGATGATGGGATGATGGGATGATGGGATGAAGAGAGAGGGGAGGATGGAGTGGCGAGAGAGCGCTCTACCCCGAAAGAGCAGCCCCTTGGACGAGTGACGATGCGAGTGGTGGTGGTTGAAAGACGTGTGCAACTGACACACAGAGTGGTCGAGCAACCACCATGTCGTGGTAAAATGCGGTACCCGGATTGGCATCAGGTCCCGCACCTCCTCCTTCTGCAGTCCATGCCGTTAGTCCTACGTCCCTCTTGCTGCACATCTGCTCTAGACTCTAGACTTTGCATCGGCTTTCCCGACAAGTGGTCATCCTAGTCACGGTCGATGGTTGCTGACAAGGCTGTATGCATGTGCCCGAAAAGGTCAGGAAGAGGTGAGAAAGGGGAGTACGCCAAGCCCACCGCCCACCCACTCATGCAACCCATGTCCGTCCAGCTGCGATCGACCTCTTGACCTTTGTCCTCGAAATTTACATCCGCGCCTAAGGGCTACTCTCCCGACTCGAGATCTCCCAAACCTTACATGGCAGTACATCTACCCAAGGCCCTCGGGTCAGCAGGTGTCTGTAGACGAGGCGGAGCGCCATGTCGGCGTTCCAGTTCGCTTGAGGGCGATGTAGCTGGCAAGCGCATCATGTTCCGAAATCACACACAACCCCGGTGGCAGGCTGCAGGGAGCTAATTCAACAGATCAGGATAGGGTTGGCCCCGGCCTTGCTTCATTAAGCAGTCGGAAACTTGCAATGGCGCCAGACATGTGGCGCGACCTGCTCGAAACTCGCACGCGAGGATGCGAGCGCAAGTGTCAACTTGCCACACTGCCTTTCGCAGCAGGTGTGGCGTGTGGAGCGGTGCAGAAGACGGTCCATCCCGCATCTTCCATTCCTCGGCGTACGGAGCCCGGACTGCGAGATGCTCCAACACCGACGGCAGCTTCTCGCTCGCGAGTTAGTCACTACGCGTCCCCTGACCTGGAGAACCATCGACGCCTCAGACAGAAGTCTGCGGGTGTGATGGGTCGATGAGGTATGCCGCAGGCGACATCCCATCAGACTTTTGTCAGAGCCTCGGCTGAGGCTGGCCAGATCTCCCGCTCCACACGTGTCGCGCACGCTACGGGAAACGCCGCCGCAAGAGTCGAAGACTCAGTCTGTCGGCCCCGGCACTGTCGCCGGAGATTCTCCCTTGCCCCGCCTCGCCCCC
The DNA here is from genome assembly GCA_023630115.1 of Cutaneotrichosporon sp. PK4640. Classification (NCBI taxonomy): domain Eukaryota; kingdom Fungi; phylum Basidiomycota; class Tremellomycetes; order Trichosporonales; family Trichosporonaceae; genus Cutaneotrichosporon; species Cutaneotrichosporon sp. PK4640. The sequence goes on along the minus strand of JAMALN010000056.1, from coordinate 28,787 downwards.
CACCGCAGCGTTCGCTAGCTGTCATGATGCGAGGTACATCCCAACCCCAGAGCCACTACAAAGGAGGAAGCCGTCTACTTCTCCTCGGCGGCGGGCTCGGCCGCCTTCTTGCCACCCTTGCGCTCGAGGATGGCCTTGCGGTCCTTGTCGAGCTTGAGCGAGGTGATGACAACGTTCGAGGGGTGGATGCCGACCGAGGGGGTGGCGGCGTTCGACTTCTCGACGTGGACGCGGTCGACGTGGATGACCCACTTCTTGCGGTAGACCTGAGAGGGTTAGCGGCTGCGAAGAAAGACGAGCGCGGCGTCAACACTCACCTGGACGACCTTGCCGTCACGGCCCTTGTACTTCCCCCGGACGATGAGAACCTCGTCGTCCTTGCGGACGGGGATCGAGCGGGCACCGTGGGTGGCACGGAGCTCCTTGCTCAAGGGCGCCGACATGATCTTGCGCTTCTGGCCCGACGAGGCCGAGAAGTGAGCCTTGCGCGACTTGCGGCGGTCCGAGGCGAGGCCTGGGGTCAGTTTCGGTTGCACCACGAGAAGTGGGGGCAGCGCAACAGTAGCGCAGCAACAGCGGGAGATCGGCACGGAGCGTAGAAGGGCGGTGCGCGAAGAGGAGGGGGGATGCGAGGACGGGAGGATGCTGCGCTCGTCGAGTGTCGGCAGGGTGGTCTCGCGATCTGGGTGTCGAAAGTTTCGAGCAGCGTTGAACGTGTCGCTGGACGCGCAGACGGGGCAGAGAAGCAAGAGAGACGGCGCCTGCACAACGCGCGTGCAGGCCGGAATGCCCCTCCTCGCCGTCGCCAACCCCCGCACCGCGGTCGGTCCCAGCTCGACACTTCCGTCGCCCGACCCAGATGTCGAAAGTTTCGCCCCCAGTCGCTCGGTCCTTCTCGCGCACCGTTCGAACGCGCGCGCCGTGCTGATTTCCGCTGTTGCCGTGCTGTGTGATGCCGTGCTACTCACCGGTAGAGGAAGCCATTTTGATGATTGTTGTCGGATGGGTGTACGCTGGCGACAGATGCCCTCGAACTCGTCCACCACCCCTCCCACCTCTCTTGTGCCAACAGTTTGGGAACCCCGCGGCGTTTCATGAATTTTGCGAGTGTGGCGAAAGTTGGAACACGTGGTCCGCGTGCGATTATGTAAGCAAAAGAGGATCCGGTCCCGAACAGCCGTGATTGACGCTACGCTATGCATGTCTAGTGCTAGTGCCTGTATAGCTGCATGCATGCATCAAGGCCAATGCAAGAGTCCAGTCCGGTGACTGCTGTGCATTATTACTGAGCGTTCAAACGACAGTTGAGCCGTCAGTGGCGGTGTCTGCGATGCCTCCTGTGTCAGCCTGTGTCAGCACCCTCCCAACAGCGGGTCAGTCACCGGCAACTCACGGCTGCGACGTCATGGAGCCTGGCCTCCACCTCGCGTATCCACGGCGAATAAGCCGGCGTGCCCACCCTCTGGATGCTTTGGAAGCACACCATCTCTTGGCCACCCCTCTCACTCGCCAGCACACCCGTCCATTCATATGCCTCGCGCACCTCTTAACGCTCTTCGTCCAGTCTTCCTCTCTCTTCGCCCAACTCCCCGCTACACAGCCTACACCGCCGCCGCAGTCTTCCCCTTCTCCCTCTTCTCCACCACGCCCAAGATGTCCGAGCAGTTCAAGGTCAACAAGTCCAACGCCGAGTGGCAGGCGCAGCTCTCGCCCGAGCAGGTGGGTGTTGCTGGCTGTAACATGCCCTGGTGCAGCTGGCTGAGGGAGGTGGGGGACGGGGATGGCTGGCTGGGGATGGCCGGCTCACCCTGCGCACCCTTCCGCCTCGATGTCCATTGCTGATGCCAGTTCCGCGTCCTCCGCCAGCAGGGCACCGAGCGCCCCGGCTCGCACGAGTTCGACAAGAAGGAGGACGCCGGCGTGTACAGTGAGTTCACTGATCTACTGCGAACTGACAGCAGCCTGCGCGGGCTGCGATGCTCCGCTCTACACTTCGAAGCAGAAGTTGTGAGTCACCAGTTGGCCGGAAGAAAGACTAGTCGACCTGTGGGGTGGTTACGCCTGAGACTCTGGCCGGCTTCTGTTTTGACATCACGTTGGGACACCTCAGCCAGCCAGCGGCGCAGTTGCTGACAGATGGCTGCCACCAAGCCGGAGACTCCGGCGCCACTTCTCCACTTTAAGACATTGCTGACGCCAGCGCATCTGGCTGCGGATGGCCGGCGTTCTTCGATACGGTCCCCGGCGCCGTGATCCGCCGCCAGGACAACTCGAACTTTATGACTCGCACCGAGATCGTCTGTGCCAACTGGTGAGTCTGCTGAACAGCTGTGAAGTTCAAGCTGACAGACAGCGGCGGCCACCTCGGGTGAGTCTCACACTGCACGAGCCTGCATAGCGTACAGAGGAGCCACATTAGGCTGCGAAGCTCGCTGCATGACATAAAGCCGCTGCAGGCGCCGCGACAGCTCGATCGAGTATGGAAGCTGACCCCAGCCACGTCTTCAAGGGCGAGGGATACGACACCCCCACCGACGAGCGCCACTGCGTCAACGGCATCTCGCTGAGCTTCAAGGGCGAGTAGAGCGAGATCAGGAATGCATTGTAGCCTAGTAGTCGTGTTGGGATGTATGGCGGTAAGGTAGCGTGGATTCGCCACCCGGGGTCGCGCGACGCGACGCGTCCGAAAATCAATGTCGCGCCTCCACCCAACTTCTCGCACCCACTCATCTCTCCACATCCCACATCTCTACATCTCTACACCTCTACATCTCCACCTCTGCACATGATGGGCGACTCGGAGGCTGGGCCCTCCGCACCCGCTCTCCCCCGCCTCCCCACCCCTACATCCTTCCCCTTCCCATACCCCCAGCCCTACAGCATCCAGCTCGACCTGATGCAGACAGTCTTCGCCGCGATCGAAGACCGCAAGATTGCCATTGTCAGCTTTCGACCCTGCAAGAGCTGACAGCAGGTCGAGTCCCCCACCGGCACGGGCAAGAGTCTGACGCTCCTCACGGCCACGCTCAGCTGGCTCGCGGCACACCGCAAGCGCCTTGACGAAGCCGCCGAGGCCGACCTGCGCGCGCGCTTCGCCGCGGAAGATCCAGACGGTATGCAGCTGCTGCAAATCCACCACCAAGCTGACACCAGACCCGCCATGGATCATCGAGAACGCCGTGAAGCGTCACATGGACGAGCTGCGGCACGCAGCGGCCGAGCGGAACGCGCGCCTCGCTCTCGTTCGGGAGCGGGAGCGGCGGCGGCGGCGCGGCGATTCTACCGCGTTCAGGATTAAACGTGCGCGCCCCGCTGCAACCGCAGCTAAAGGGAAGGAGGCGAAAGACGACGACTTTCTCCCCGAGGATGCGGACGCTGTGCCCGACGACGGAATGAATCTCAGTGCCGAGGTGCGCGCGCTCATGGCGCAGTTAGACAAGCCGAGCAGCGCAGAGGAGGTCGAGGAGGAGGACGTGCCGAAGGTGCGTCCAGGCTAGCTGTGTGCTCTAGAGTGTTGAGCTAACTCCAGGTCTACTTCGCGTCGCGCACCCACTCGCAGTTGCGGCAGCTCACGGCCGAGCTGCTCAAGACGACCTTTTCGGCAGACGACACTCCCGACGACGACCGTGTCTCCGCTGTTCCATTAGCCTCGCGAAAGCAGATGTGCATCAACGACAAGGTGCGCACCCTCGCGCGCGAAGATAAGATGAACGAGGCGTGTCTTGATATGCAGAAGAGTGGTGAGCTGCACCTAAACGGGACGAGCTGACATCAGGCGCTCAGCGATGTCCCCATCTCCCACCAAAGGTGGACGAGGGGCCGCTCCTCGATGCCCGCGACGGCATCCTTGCTACCGTACGCGACATCGAGGACCTCGTCACCGAGGGCAAGCGCGTCGGCGTGTGTCCGTACTATGCGACACGGAAAGCGACAAAGCAGGCGCAGCTCGTCACGCTCCCGTACAACCTTCTGCTGCAGAAGAACGCGCGCGAGGCGCTCGGTATCGACCTGACAGACCAGATCGTGGTCATCGATGAAGCGCACAACCTCATCGACACGATCCTGGGGATCTACTCGGCCTCCCTCCCCGCCAGCCACATCAGCAGTGCGGCCTCCCAGCTCACACAGTACCTCCAGCGCTTCCGGTCGCGCTTGAAGCCGCGACACAGCCTCATGATTCAGCAGACCCTCAGTGTCCTCCGTGGCCTCATGGGCGTATGCTCAACCTTCGCGAAGGGGAAGGAGGCCAGCGAGATGATGGACGTGAACGCGCTCATGGGCCGTGTCGGGCGCTCTGCGGACGCCGTCAACCTCCTCGAGCTCGTGGGGTACCTCAAGGAGTCCAAACTGTCGCGCAAGGTCTCCGGGTACGCCGAGTCGCTAGAGGAGAAGGAGCAGAAGGGCAGGGAGAAGCGCACGACCGCAGCTCGCCACGCCTCCATCGCTGCCTTCCGCGGTGTCGAGGCCCTTCTCCTCAGCCTCACGGACGCGCGGGACGACGGGCGCGTCATCCTCTCCAAGGAGGGCGACAGCGTGCAGGTGAAATACGTCCTCCTGAACCCAGCTGAGCGCTTCGCCGAGGTTGTTGCCTCTGCCCGGTCAGTGGTGCTCGCCGGCGGGACAATGGAACCGGTGAGCTAGCCTTCCTCTGCATTTCAGCTAATACCAGCTCGCAGACTTCTTCACCCAGCTCTTCCCCTCCATCCCGCGCGACCGCTTCGCGACACTCTCCTGCGCCCACGTCATCCCCAAGACGAACCTCCTCACGCAGGTGGTGACGCGCGGCCCGCGCAAGGTGGACCTCGAGTTCACGTTCGTGAACCGGCGCGACCCCGGCCTCGTGAGCTTCGCGCATTCGACAAGCTAACAGCAGATGGCCGAGCTTGGCGCCGTCGTGCAGTCCACCATCGGACTGGTGCCGGACGGCGTGGTCGTCTTCCTCCCCTCCTACGCTTTCCTGGACGCGCTCAAGGACGCGTGGCGTGACCTGCTACCCAAGCTCGACCAGCGGAAGCAGGTGGGTAACTCGACTCCACATTCACCCACGCTGTTCGCTGATGCAGATCTTCTACGAGCCCCAGACGTCGGGCGAGGTCGAGGCCGTGCTGCGAGAGTACGCGGGGGCGATCGAGACGCCGAAGCTCAACGACACGGGGCGCCCGCGTACCGGCGCGCTCCTCTTCGCCGTCGTTGGTGGCAAGCTGTCCGAGGGTAAGCTTGTGCTCGTCTACCACAGCTGACACCAGGCATTAACTTCTCCGACCGGCTCGGCCGGTGCGTGATCATGGTCGGGCTGCCGTTCGCGAACGTCGGTAGCGCAGAGCTGCAGGAGCGCATGCGATACGTCGAGCGCCTCCCGGGCGCGGGCAAGGATGCCGCGCGCGAACTGTACGAGGTGGGTCATTCGGGACGATCAGCTCGCGAAGATCGCTCTTGCTGACGGCAGAATCTGTGCATGCGTGCGGTCAACCAGAGTATCGGGCGGGCGATCCGGCACGCCAACGACTACGCCACGATCCTGCTCGTGGACACGCGGTTCTCGCGACCGCGCGTGCGGGGCAAACTGCCCAAGTGGATTGGGGAGGGTGTGCGGGTGTGTAATGAGTGGGGGGAGGTAGCCAAGGGCGTCGCGGGGTTCTTCCGCGACAAGCGAGCTGTAGAGGGTGTCGGGGCAGGTATCAAGCGCCCCGCTGTGTAGCTGTGTAGCATAGATGCGATGCATTGCATAGTGTACAGTGATAGTGCTCTAGACGTCTACCGGATGGGAGCAAGCGTGCTCCGGTTCCCCTCCCTTCTCTAGGCGCCGCTCTCCTCACACCGCCCGCTCACTCGGCAGCGCACTACGTCCCCTGCGCGGCAAAGTTGGACCTTGCTCGAACTCTCCCGCCGATGCGGTAGAAGATGAACGGGCACGGCGTGAAGAGGAAGAGCAGGCCCGCGAGGAGGCAGGTCGCGCCCACTGGCCCGAGGCGCTCGTACAGCGGCAGCCCGAACAGCGGGAAGCCCGCGGCGAACGAGCTACGCAGGAAGCTGTTGCTGGCGAGCGCGCTGGCCGCGACGGGGCGGTACGCGTCGACCAGATACGTAAACGTCGCGGTGTAGGCGTACACGAGCCCGAGGCCGAAGAAGCTGCTCAGGACGATGGGCACCATCCAGTGCACTTCCTTGAAGGCGGTGAGGCCGAGCAGCAGCAGCCCGATGGGGCAGATGACGCCGCCAAACATGCCCATCACGAGGCGGGCCTCGGGGGGCGCGTGCCCGCCCTGCGCCTTGCTGACCTTTGCGTAGGCGCGGTTGAAGAGGGGCTGGGAGAGGGCCGCGGCGACCTGTCCCGCCCCGATGCCGAGGAAGGACATGCCCGTCTGCTCGAGGGAGAAGCCGTGCTGCGTCCGGAAGATGTACGGGACGCCCGAGAAGGAGAGGTAGAGGATGCCGAGGATGAGGGCGGACCAGAGGTCGAGGAAGAGGACCATGGGCTCGGTCGCGAGGAGGCGGAAGGGCGTGCGGAGCGAGTGCTGGAGCGCGGCCGCGAACGAGCGGTCCAGCTTCTCGATGGGCGCGCGCCACCGGCTGTCGCCCGTGGACTTGCGGAGGCGCTTGGCCTTGCGCTTGAGGAGTTGCGGGTCGTATGTCTCGGGGAGGAGGAGGAGGAGCGCGGCCATGCACACAAACGCCCACATGATGACGACATAGTACGTCCACCGCCAGTCTGGCTGGCGCTGGTTGATGAAGCCGGACAGCAGGGGGCCCAGCACCGGGCCCAGGAAGGGCGCGGCGCTGAAGATCATCATGGGCGTCCCGACGCGCGTGTTGTGGAACACGTCGGCGATCGCGCCGCCCGAGACGGAGAGGAAGGCCGAGCCGGCAAAGCCCGTGAGGAAGCGGAACGCGAGGTGGAGGGCAATGTGGGGCGCAAAGGCCACGGGAAAGTTGAGGAGGAAGAAGAGGGCAAAGCCGCCGTGGAGGACGGGCTTGCGGCCCGCAAACTCGGACACGGGGCCGAGCAGTAGGGGCCCGCAGCCGAGGCCCATGACGAAGAACGAGATCGAGGAGATGCAGAGCGTCGTGTTGATGCCGTACGTCGCGATCATGCCGCTGTACGTCATGGCAGCCATGGACGAGCAGCAGGTCACGCAGAGGCAGGAAACGGCGATAACCACCACGATCGCCCACTTGCGCGCCGTCGACATGTTGAGCGGACAGTCTGGGTCGTCTGGCCCGTCCCAATGCACCTCGAAGGGGTCATCCTTCTCGGCATTCTCGGCACCCACTGCGGTCGTGGCGCTTGGTGACAGCCCCTGTTCCGTCTTTGCCGCCTCGGGATCCGCATCAAGCGAGAATCGTGATACGCGCGAGGTCGTGCGCGAGATCGGGTCCGTCAACTCGAACGTTGGGGACTGGGGAGAGGACATGCGGATCGCCTCCATCTTTGCGCGGGCGCCAGCGAGCGCGCGGTTTGCTCTGTGGGAGGGAGGATGGGCTGATGGTGATGGGAGAGGGAGGGGGAGAGTGGGGCGGCGGGTTTAAAGATGCGGAGGCTGCGGCGTCTTTCGGCGTCCAAGACGTCGCGCTTGTCACTTTGCTCGCTGGCCGCGGTGGCGAGAACGGGGGAGACCAAGACGTTGAGACGATAAAGAAAAGGCAAGAGTTAAAGTCAAAGCCGTGGTGGGAGCTGGAACTATCTTGAGACTCGGGTCGGAGTGCTGACTGATGGCGCTCAGGGCGGAGATGAGCGGCGGCAGTGGCCCGCCGGCCCGGTCGGTCGGTCGAGATGTCGCCGCACAACGTGCCTAGATATCGACCGAGGTTGTCGTTGGCGCGCGGGAATGCTTGATAACATTCCAGTTGAGCCAGAGATTGGCGTCGCAGTTTGCGGGGCTCGTGCGTCCTGGATCCATGGACGCGAGCAGCATGCGCTGGCGCGCTGGCCCACGCCAGCTCACTCCGGCACCCAGCCACCCTTGTACCCCATGCACACCCAGTACGCCTCGGCGCTCTCTTTGCGGCTGCTCGCGGGCTTGTCCGTCACTACCTTTGTGAAGTACGGCTCGAGCTGCTTCTTGCGGAAGTCGACGAGGTCCGGGTGCATGAAGAACTTCATACTGTCGTCAGCACTTGGATGGTGGGAGGACGTACACGAGCGAGCCGCCGGGATACTCGTCGTCCTTGGGCCGGAGGACCTGGTGGCCGAGCCAGGTGGCAGCGGACACGAGGTCGAGCGAAGCCGCAACATCGCGGTCTCGGATGCCGCTCATCGAGGCCATCATGTCGCTGAGAACGCAGTCCGCGAGGCCGATGTCCACAGGCGGCGCCGCCTCCCCTTCTCTTGCCTGATCCTCTGCCGGCAGAGCCTCTCGCTCACCCGCCTCCTCCGGCTTAACCTCGCTCTTCCCCCACGCCAATGGAGCCGCCTTCAACAGCTCCAGCACGCGGCTTTGCACGGCGGGCTCAAAGAAGTCCCCCGTGACAACCTCTACCCCTTTCATCTCCTCCATGGGAAGCAGGTCCACAGCCACGACAACCCCCTTGCCGCGGTACTGCCGCTGCCGCTCTGCCGCGACCTGGCTCCACCCGCCGGGGGCGGCTCCGAGGTCAACAACCCGCCGCCCCAGGATCGGGTACTTGCCCGCGAGGTCCTTGAGCTTGAACGCCGAGCGGGCGCGGTAGCTGCCCCCGCGGGAGCGGACAAACGGGTCGCGCGACTGGCGGGCGAGCCAGCGCGTCGAGGAGGACGACTTGAACAGCGCCGAGGTGGGGTTCATGGTCGAGCTAATGCCGAGGTCGCACTGAGTGTCTGGGTGAGGATGGTTGCTTAAAGAAGGTTGAAGGTCATCTAGAACCCGGTGGTGGCCGCCGAACTTTGTGAGCGGAACCAAATGACGACAGTGCGGTGCACCGCCGAGATGGACGAGGACGCGTCCATCTCCACATCCATCTTGGCATTCAATCCACCCACTCTTCCACGTCTTCCACTACACTCGCTTGTACATACCCATCATGGTGAGCTTCCTGGGCTCCCTGTTGTAGCTGACACCAGGCGAACGCATCGACAAAACGCATCGCCGCGGCCAACGAGAAGCTCCTCAAGGCTCTCCCCAAGAACTTCTACATGATCAATGTGCGTCACGACCTTCCTCGAGCTCCTCTGAAGCTGGATGCCGTAGCTATAGCTCTTATGTTGACCAATGACGCGGCATCAGCTGCATGTTGTTCGCTCGTAGCTGACGCCAGATCCTCGCCGTTCTCGTCCGCATCATGAAGTGGAAGGTGTACGGGCGCCAGCTCTACCCCAGCGGCTTCGTGGGCTTCCTCCAGGCCCTCGGGTTCGTCGCGTCCATCTTTATCTGGCGGTGGTTCGTCGAGATCGGCACACCCACGCGCAACTCCAAGGGCGACTTGCGCGTGCCCGAGGACCTTGGGTCGAGCGGCGTCATCGAGATGGCCTGGGATGTGTGAGTGGGCTTACCATGAGCAGCTGTGAGAAGACCCTGTGGATCAGCTGCTTGGAGCCATATCTGGGCCCCCCTTGCTCGCGCTCACACCAGCATCTACATCACCTGGATCTGCACGCTCGGCGGCGCACTCCTCGGCAACTGGGTGTGGTGGCTCGCGGCGCTCATCCCTGGCTTTGCTGGGTGGAAGCTCTTCGGTGTCGCAAAGCCCTTCCTCGGCATGTTCCTCCCCGGCCTCTTCGGTCCCAAGGCGCCCAAGGAGGAGGGACCCGCCGCTGCCGCCGGGGCACAGCCTGGCGAGTCGCGCAAGCAGGCCAAGCTCCGCGCGCGCGCCGAGAAGGGCGACAAGCGTGTGCAGCAGGCGGTGCGGCGCTAATTGACTCTCGCGATCCTTATCTTGCATAGATGAACGGCTATTAATACAGTGCATGCGCATGGCTGAAGTACCCAGAGTACCAAATGAGGGTATCACGTGCAGAATGATGGAGGGATGGGCTGACAGGGCTAGCCGACGAACAGACGGCGCAGGTAGTCGCACACGCCGGCCTTGTCCTTGCCGTCGCACTTGCTGGACTTGGCGGGCTTGGGCTTGGGCTTCTCGGTCGGGGGCGGTGGGGAGGAGCTGGGTGCCGACCGGAAGCGCGTGAGGGAGATGGTGCGGGAGCGCGGCGGCGCATACGGCGGCGGAGGCGGCGAGCGCGACCCGCTAGCATGCGCCATGTGGTGCTGGAGGAGCGCGAGCTCGTTCGTGGCGGTCTTGAGGGCGTCCGTGTCGCGCTCCTCCTGCGCCCCCGGGAACCCCTCGGCCACAATGAGCCGCGTGACCCGGAACACCCACTCGCTCACAAAGTGGATGCCCCCGCACTGCATGCTGCCCGTCCAGTCCGTGTCGTCGCCCTTGTCCTCGCGGATGCGGGGGAGCGCGCACGGGCGGCGCAGCGGGGAGAGGCTACCCTCCGGCGGAGGGGAGTCGTACTCGTCCTCGGACTCGGAGAGGGACAGCGTCGTCGGCATCGAGCGGCGCTTCCGTGCCGAGCGCTTGCCGGCACGCGAGAACGTCTTCCAGCTGCGGGGCGCATGTCCCATGTGCTCGAGGTCCGCTAGGCGCATGAGCTCGCGGTTGAATGTGCCTGGTGTTAGCGTCCACACGAGTAGGAACGGATCGCCGCCTCGGAAGCGCGGACGCGAACACCGCGCGCGATCACATCTTCACAGCTGCACAGCTTCGCACGTTCGCACGCTGGCACACGATCAACGCGCCGACGGATCGCCGTGGCGATGCGCCCGCGGGCACGCTGGTGATTGCCGCGTCCGTGTCTCGGCCCCGTCCCCCTTCACCTCCGGCACAACTCACGAGCCATCTCCAGACGCCGGCGCGCGACCTCCTTGACAGTAGCGTGGATCTCGAAGCACCATGCGGCGTCGGGCTTGCCCAGCGGCTCGGCCATGGTCTTGGTGACCTCTGCGACGAGGTCGGCCGCCTCGGCGTACCGCGTCAGGAGGAGGGAGAGGACATGGGTGAGGTCGGCGCGGGTGACGGCGAGGGCGCCGTGGTCGAGCAGAAACGTCTCAAAGTAGAGCTGGGGCTGGGACTGTTCTGCGACGGCGCGGACAGTCGACGGGCGGAGGGTGTGGTACGTGACGGCCGGCGTGGACTTGAGGGTCGAGGGGTGGGGGGGAGGGGCGGCGAGCGCAAAGGTAAAGTCGGCATAGGGGGAGAGGGCGGGGTGGTGGGCGGCGTCGAGCTTCATGTCTGCATGGTGAGTGAGGGATGGAGAGAATCAGATATAATGTAGTGAGTGGAAGGGGGCTGTGGAGCGAGTAGTGATGGGGCCGGCAGAACGGTAGAGACGGCACTATGTATGTATGTCCATGGTTGTGTCTATGGATCTATGGCAATAGGTGGTAGGTGGCGGCGGTGGAAGAGATGCAGTCCTTCTTGTCTGGGGTCTCGGTATTTCGACAACCATCCAGTCTGTCGACGGCTTTGTCTCACACCCTCTGTCCACCTGCCCACCGCCCCTGGCTTGGGCAGCTTGGTCTTGGCGGGTTTGGGCTGAATAGGCTGCAACAAAGCTCAGGTGCTCCAAGGAATGCAACCGCCCAACTTGCCTGCCCGGTGCAAGCAGGGTGCAGCGTGACCAGAGACACAGCCTAAAGCGTCTTGGCACCAGCACGCGTGCTATTGGGTAGTGCTGGCAGGCGACGCAAGGGGGAGGAGGCCAGCGCATTGTTTCTCGGCGGCAGGTCATGTGCGGTCCCCATGTGCGGCCCTGTGCTGGCGGTGCTGTGCTGTTGCGCTGCAGGATTGCGCCGAACAAGCCGAGTGGGGACGTGGGGGAGCATGGGGGCATGGGCGTCGCTCGGCGCATTTTGTTTGTGCCCTCCGTCGCAAGACCCCGCCGTCACCTTGCACCCAGCCATCCCTCGTCACTCCTGCGAGTTACGCAGTTACACGATCCCATGTCCCAAGAAGCGCTGCACTCGGCTTGCGAGCCGCAAAAGAGCATGTGTAGACAGCGGAGGGAGGAGGGAGCATCGCCACCTGTTGCACATTGTTGATTGTTGATTGGTGTGGGGCAAGATGGGATGTAGATCACCAGGGTGTGCCTGTGCCTGACCGGCTGTCCGGCAATGTTGCACGTGAGCATTACACCACGGAAGTGATCGGGGATGCCCGCGCGTCTGCTTCATCTGCAAACGGTACGCGACGAGGACGTGACCAGGCCCTTTGAGGGAGGGTGGCAGGGATCGCAAGGGGGTCGGAGGTGCGAGGGGGCTTGCGATGAAAGTCGGGTGTGCCGAGGCGCATTGTTCGATCGTGGGGAGGCCTGGGAATGTGATTAGGACCCTCCAACTGTGGTACCCACCAATGTTGACGGATTGACGGATGGTTCTGGTGCGAGAGGGCCGAGAGTGGCAGCAAAAGAGTTGCTTATCGCCACCAAGTCTCGATCTTGGGACCTCGAGGTGAACATACGAGTATGAGCCTCGCGCTCTTCCACTAAGCTATAGCGATGACCTGCAACGCTGGAGGTGTCGATTTGGCGTGTCGTCGAGGTAGGAGGTGGCTGTGTCCGGTTCACAGGACGAGACGTCGTCGTTCATCGTGGAGTAGTACCACGCTTACCCCGGGATCGTAGAGCTTGACGGGGTGGCTGGCGTCCGCGACGCGCAGCTGGAACAGCTAGGGCTGGGATGGCGAGGGGAGCCGCAACTAAGGCAGCAATGTCGGCTCGAACATCTAAACTCTCGGGCACGTCACTGAACCAGCTACGGGGGACCCGAGGATCGCGACGGTCTACATACTGACGTATGTAGTGAAGCGACGCAGGGGGCACCTGATCGTCGTGGATTGCGAGAGTCACGCGAACTGAAGAGATATGAGGGTGAATCCAATGCTCATGGCTCCCCTTTCCGCGCTTCGCTTTCCAGCCGAGCTTGCGCAGCACTGGCCGAACCTCGCGATCCTTCAAAGTAGGCGCCATACTGTACTAGCAGTATTCCGTAGCGGTAGTCGATCGTTGCGGTTGAGGGTGTGGATGTGAGTGTGGGTGGATGGACAGTCGGGTTGGAGTGTTGCTTGGTTGGAAGCGACTGTCGTGGTGGATGGAGGGGAAGATGAAGATGCTCAGAGTGACCAGATAGCTATTAAAGGCTGGGGAGCTTCTGGCTCTGTCGATTCATTAACTCGGTGGAGGGAGGTGGCAACCCGTGATCCCGCTTGATCCTTGATGGCTGATCTGCAAGCGCTAGCCCAATTGGTCTGATTCACAATCAGAATGGAGTGTGGGCTGGAACCTGGCTGACTTAGTGGCACCGAAGTCTTCAATTATCCACAAGAGGCAGGGTGTCTCCACACACGGAGCGGTGCTGCAAGACTTCATTTAAATGGAGGATCAGGATGGCTGCGCAAAGGCTGGCCGCTAGGGGTGGCGCTACTGATGGGCGACTAGCACGAGTCTCCCACTAATTTCGCCTCCTCGAGACATCCCCGTCATCCCGCCACATCGCCACTGCAACGCAGTTTAGCTCCTGCGGTTTCCCAGGATCAGCGCAACAGTAACGTCCACGAACGGTAGCGTAAATGTTTTGCACTCCTTTTCCATGGTCCAGCAAGAAACAGCTGGCCTACTGCATGGCGCCAAGTTTGGTGCCAGTGGCTGCCACGGACTTCCCGTAGGCTGTGCAGTTTCTCACAGCACCGTCAGCGGTGGTCAACTACTGTACTGGCGCCACGGGTTCCGCCAGCCACCCATGCGGCGTAATTGCGCTGTGCAGCAATGCGACAAGTGAGACAGCGGCTAATTTAATCTAGGTGATTCTACATCGAATGAATCCGATAGATGCAGTGATGCATACAAACAACCACGAGCCTCCTGCGGTGCCACTTAGCCATAGCGACGTTGCGCAACGAACGGTTACAATCTGGTCTCTCGCTTGGGAGGTAGGAAACGGCTGCGCAGCGCTCAGAGAAGACTCTTGGTGATGCAGAGGTCATCCTGTAGTTGGGTTGTGATTCATCACGACAACATTGTTCAAACATCGACCCACCCCCTTGATTATCGAAGCACCAACGCCAGGTCAGTGCAACTGCAGTCCCGTGTGTAAAAGCGCCGCGACTAGTGGGTGAATCAGAAAGGGCTCCGAGTGATCGCCGTCATGTTTGCAACCACGAGAATGTTGCTCAGGTTGGCGGAGGCAGGTGCGTCACCGCATGTGGCGCATGTGGACGAGAGTTCGCAGCATCAAGTCAGGGCATGAAGATGCCCGCGTGCCCTCACAACATCAATCCCAGCAGAATATTAAAGCCACAAGCGTTTAATCTCGAGACATCTGGGGATGTGGTGACTCCCCTGCGGTCAGAGGTCGAGGGGTTATTCCGCAGGCCAGCTAGCCATCCGACGTGAGTGTGCTGCAGACGGGACGCACGGTCGACGCGAGACAACAGGATGGTGCGAGAGTCAATGACGATTCCAGACTGTTCCACGTCGAGCACATCTCATAGATGCAGTGATGCATACAAGCGACCTGTCCATGCGCCCTGGGATGCGAGAAGGCAGACTGAGTACCTGGTCTGTCCGTCAGCACAGCCTGTCGCTCGCGCGTACCTTATCCACGGCCGAAAGACTCCCCGCTCCGTCCAGCACCGGCGTCAAAAGACTCGGGCGAGTCGCCCCACTGGTTCTGCGACGGCGCAGGTCCCAGCCCCCTCCCACCCTGGATCCGGCGCGCCTGCTCCTCCACCCGCGCGCGCTGCGCGCTCATCGCGCGCATCCGCTCGTTCCGCTCCTCCCACTCCGGCGCGCGCACCTCGTTCCCGTGCTCGTCCCGCTGGACCTGCGGCTGCTGCTGCCGCGCCCCCGGCCCAGCTGGCGCGGGGCCCTCGATCTCGCCGCGCGCCTCCTCGTCGCGGCGCTTGGCCTCGCGTGCCCGCGCAACGACAACGTCCTCGATGATGCTCAGCACGAAGATGCCCACAAACCACACCGCCCAGCTCGGAAACCGGCGTTTGCCCTCGAGCTGGTCGTCGGGAAAGTTGGGTGGCACGCCGTGCATCGGCGCCTCCTTGCGCTCGTAGTCGACGAAGCGGCTGTTGCCGACCTGCCGCGTCCGGCTCTTCAGGTGCCATGCTGGGATGCCGGAGGGCGTCTGGCCCTCCTCTGGTGGGGTGGGGGGGTCGCGCGCGAACGGGTTCGTGTCGGAGGGCATGGGGGCGCCGGGGTGCGAGCGGATGGGGGAGCGACCGGTGGCAGCCTCGCGGTAGATGAGGATCATGCCTTTCAACTCGCGGCGCGCTTGGCGCAGGGGTAGGGCTGCGCGCATGGTGAACGTTGACTGTGGGTGTGGTGAGTGTGGTTGTTGGGAGTGACGAAGGGAGAAGGTGTCGTGCTTGTGGGCAGCCGAGTGGAGGCGGGGTGGATGGGTGGTCACCATGTCCACGTCATTTACCACGCGAGCCAGGCACCTCCACTTCAAGAAGTCGACGCCAAGCTCACTCTCTCATCTGCACTCTTCACCATGGCCGAGCCAGAGCCGCCCCGCCCGCCGCCCAAGCGGCCGTACGACTCTCTATTTACTCCGCGGCAAGCGCCGCCAGTCGCGCCAGTGCCGCCGCGGCGACCGTACGACTCCCTCTTCACCCCCGGCCATGGAGCACCTCGTCTTTCATCCGACGCTGGGCGGCTCAGCCGCGCCTGGCATGCATTCAAGTACGCCGGGCCTCCCCGACTGCCACCCCTCACCGCCAAGTTCGCCAGCTACATCCCCATCTTCCTCTTGCTGTGGAAGGGCAACGAGTGGACCATGAACGAGATCATGGTGTACAACCACCCGGCGTTCGTGTCGGATGCGAACGGACGGCTGCAGTGGGGCGGGAAGGCCAATCTCTTCGGCATCATTGGGCTGGTGCAGGAGGCGCAAGGGGGCGTCGCGTACGCGCGGCTCAAGTGGGCGTTCAACGGCGCCAACATTATCGCCGCATCCGTGAGTGACAGCGAGAGACTCGGCTGACGGCAGGAAGGAACAAGGCGCGACCTCGCCAACTGGCCGGTCCTCGGGTGGTTCCAGGACGCGGCGGCGTGGGCCGCGTTCAAGGTGCTTCCCGGCCCGTTGGCTGCTGGGCTGACGCCGTTCGCGCGCCGTCCATGGGACGAGCCAGAATCGCGCGACCAGGAGTAGAGCCGAGCAGAGTGAAGCAGAGCCGCAGAAGCACGCCGGCGCCCATACATACTAGACCCACCACTGCATTGTACCCCTCACTCCTCATGCATCACTCGGCGTGTTCTTGTCACTCGGCGTGTGCGTTCAGCGGGCGGACTCGAGGCGGACTCGGCTCTTCCTCTGGGCTCACGTGACCAAACCACCTCCACCTCGGAGTTGGAGTGGGAAGAGACTTTCGCACGACCTCGGCTTCTCCATCTCTCCACACACACCAAAATGTCTCTCCCACCGCGATTACTGCAAGTTCTCCGATCACCGCTTAGCGCGCCGCTCCGCACGCCCCTGCTGCCCCAGCGCGTGGCGCCGTGCGCTCTCGTCCCCACCTTCACAACCCAACGACGAACGTACGCAGTCCCAACCCCCGGCCCCAAAGCCACCCCCGAGACACTCGCGTACGTTGTCGACTTCCGCACGAAGGCCCACGCCGCGGGTTATGACAACGATGCGATCGCGCGTCTCATGGACGCCGAGGTCGCGGCCGGCCGCATGCCGCCTGAAGGCCCGCAAAGTCTCCGCACCTTGGGGCGGTTGCACAAGATCTCAGTCGCGTTCCTCATCGTCGTCATTTGTGCGTTCCTCGTCGTTCCCGTTGCGCGGCACGGGCGCGCCCTCCTCGGCTCGGTCGACAAGGAGAAGCCAGAGCGGAAGCGCATCGACTACCCCAAGCCCCGGCGGCTGGGTGACACCCCCAAGGACGATTAGCTCGGACGAAACCTCTGGCAGGAGGCCACGAGGACGATGGACAAGCTGCGCCGGCTCGCGACTGTCAGGAAGCGGTGCGGGCACCTGTCGTCGCACAAGGCAAGGCTGGCCCTCCTCCAGGCCTCGAGCTTCCATGAGTACCCTCGACGCCGCAGTCCTCTTTCCGGATCCTCTGCCTGAGGCCGTGCTATGATACCCATATAGAAAGGCGCGCGCGCCGGCGGCATACCCGCCACCACGCCCCCTGTACATAGATGTGTATACTAGTGCTGGACAATGCAGCTTGACACATGCGAGCATGCAAGATGTGGGCGACAACCGAGGTATCACGTGACAGCCAAAGTTGGTCACCCTGGTCTGCAATGTTGCGGCTTGTTTGGCTTCACAACCACACCATGACCCCCCCGTCAAACCCGCCACCAAGCGGCCTGCGCGAGCGCGTGGGGTCGTACGCCCTCGCCTTTGCCGAGCTCAACGCGGCCGCACGCGCCGGCAAGACGCCGCGCAGCCAGCGCGCGATGCTCGCCCACCTCCGCACCGAGGAGGCTGCAGGCCGTGTCCCTGCGGGCTTTGCACGCTTCTACCGCGCGTACTACGGCGCGAGTGGGGTATTTGCCCTTGCGGTTGGCGTCGGCGTCGGGTATGCTGGATACCGATGGCTAATCGCCGAGAAGGGGGAGACCCCAGAGGTGTCGACACCGCCCAAGCCCTAGTGTAAGTCCAGTTCAAGAAGGTGCGACATCCGTGTACGGCTACATTTCGCTGACAACAGACCGCCCTTCACTATCAAGTCACCGCCACATGCAGCCCAGCCGCGGCGCCTGACAGACAACTGTATGCATATACTTCCGACATTTGTTCTTCGGCGGTGACACTTGGCGCGCGCTGCGTACCTACAGTATGACCAACTCTGTCGCCGTTGTTGGGGAGGGTGTGGTGGTATATCTGTCCCCAGAAGTGGGCGGCTCTGACTGTGCAGCGCAGTGCAGTGCACCCATGATCCCAGGGCAGATGGTGTAAGAGATAGCGGCAAACGCAGCCTTCCGCCCAAGCCCTTCCGCCCAAGTCCCGCGGCCGGTCTGCCCCACGGATCAGACGTGGCGTCTCGCCCATCTTGGCGCACTTCAGCGCTCCCAAAATGTGGAACCAGTTTCCCCAGCGGTATCTTCAGATGGATGCATTCCAGAGTATATCGAGTCTCGTGGAAACCTGTTCTACAACTAGCGAAGCGCCGCTGCGTGCGGCGTTCGAGCGTCTCTCCTATGCCATATTCTATGTGATAATAGCCTCGCCTTAGAGCTTGGCCTGTGCGTCCAGACCGACGCGGGCGTCGCGCTCGGCCTGCCCCTGGTCGCGGAGGAAGCGACGAAGGATCTTGCCCGAAGGCGACTTGGGGATCTCGTCGACGATCCACACGCCACCGCCGAGGCGCTTGTGGCGCGCGGCACGCGCCGCCACCCACGCCTGGATCTCCTTGTCGAACGCCGCGCGGCCGCTCTCGCTCTTGTCGACGTCGTTGCCGACCACGACGTAGGCCGTCGGCAGCTCGGTTGCCTGGCTCTTGTCGTAGATGCCCACCACCGCCGTGTCCTTGATCTTGGGGTGGGTCATGAGGAGCGCCTCGAGCTCGGCAGGCGGCACCTGGAAGCCCTTGTACTTGATGAGCTCCTTGACGCGGTCGACAACCTTGTACCACCCGTCCTCGGACCGGACGAGAACGTCGCCGGTCATAAACCAGTCCCCAGTGAAGGTCTTGGCCGTCGCCTCGGGGTTCTTGTGGTACCCCTTCATGACACTGGGCCCGCGCACCCAGAGCTCCCCGCGCTCCCCAACCGCCGTCACGTCGTTGCCCTCAGCGTCGACGAGACGCGCCTCGTAGGTCGGCAGCAGGCGGCCGACCCACCCGCTCTTGCCCTCAACCTCGTCACCGGTCAGGCAGGTGATGATGGGCGTGGTCTCGGTGAGGCCGTAGCCCTGCGTGACGACGCAGTTGGGGAACCTGGACTCGAAGGCCTTGGTCAGGTCGTCTCCGAGCGGCGCGGCAGCGCACATGAGCGTTCTCAGCGAGCGGAGGTCGTACTTGGGCACGAGCTCGGAGTGGAGAAGGACGATCACGATGGGGGGCACGATGAGGCCGTGGGTGATCTTGTATTTCTCGATCGCCGCGAGGGCAGCCTCCTCCTCGAACTTGGGAAGAAGGACGACGGGGCATCCCATCGTGAAGGGCTGCTGGAGAACCATGGTGGTCCCGTAAGTGTGTGAAAGGGGAACGAACGCCAGCATCGCGTCCTTGGGCGTGAGCTGCTGGTACGCGGGCTTGAGGGCCTGGAGCTGCGAAGTAAAGTTGTGGTGGGTGGTCATGACGCCCTTGGGCAGGCCAGTCGTGCCAGACGAGTAGCACAGCCAGGTCGCCTCGTGAACGTCCTTGCCGGAGAAGCGCTCGGGCTTGCCGCGGGTCGAGTAGAGCTCGGTAACGACCTTGTAGCGCTTGGGGACGTGCTGGCTCTCCGGGGTCGCGAGCAGAACGACGCGCGAGTCGGGGAACGCGCGCTTGAGGTACTGCCGCGTCTCGTCAAACTTGGGGACGAGGTCGGGGGCGATAAAGATAATCTGGGCGCCGGAGTCGTTGATCTGGTGCGCGAGCTCCTTGGGCGAGTAGGCCCAGTTTGCCGGCGAGACCACCATGCCTGCGGCCATGCAGCCGTACGCGGCACGGACCCACTCGAGCGAGTTGAGGCCGAACATGCAGGCCACGTCTCGGCGCTTCAGGCCAAGGCTGCGGAGCCCAGTCGCCATACGGAGGGCGCCATCCTCGAGCTCGCGGCGGGAGATGGTGCGCCCGTCGATTCCGTCGATGAAAGCGGGGAGGTCGGGGTCGAACTCGGGGTTCGCGGGGAAGTGGTACTCGAAGATCCCAACCTCGGGGAGAGTCACGTCGGGGTAGTCGGAGACGTAGGGCATGGTGGCGGGGTGTGGGGTGGAGACGGGGAGGGAGGGAGTGTGGTTGGTTTTGAAGTAGAGCTCGGGTCGAGCTTGTGCTGGTCGTCCGTGCTAGGGAGAGTGGTGAGGAGTGATCCACTGGAGGGTCAGCTCGGATGCGGAGCAAGTGGGCCAGGGGGGAGGGGGGCCGAGGAGCGAGCGAGCGACGGGACGGAGTGGAGCTCGGTGGGGCTAGCGACGTACAGAAACAAGGAGAGTTGGCACGGACGGGGATGGGGAGGGGATGCGGGTGGGGCAGTGTTGGTGCTTAAGTATGCAGTGCGTCTGTGGGCGCGATCGCCTGACCTCGGAGTGGAAGTTGGTCGGTCCGGGCACCATGGGCCGAGCGTTGAGGAGACTGGTGAGCGTGGGGACCCACCCCTTGGCTGGGGCGACCCTCGACACCTTTGACGAGATCGGGCGGGCCGAGCGCGCGGGGCATGTAGTGGGCACTTGCGCGGGTCCACAGCGGAGCTGGGTGCAAGATTCAAGGTGCAATCGCAGTGATGGGAGTTGATGGAGGTATAGCCGAATGAGGATGGTGGCCGGCTAAAGACTCGGACCGGGGTTAAACTGATTGAAGACCGGATCATGTTCACCGTTCACCCCCTCCCCTTGCCTGCACTTCTAACTCTGGCTGTTCCATGCGAGCTCTGAGGCTAATGTGCCTTGATACCGTGGGTGTAGTGCGGCTACAGAGAAGCACACGAGTTCTAAAAACAGGCGCTACTGTCAATCGCGTTCATCTGCAACGCAGCGCAGCGCCCACAGCATGTCGGCAGGTGGGATGGATATGCTGATGTGAGTGGCCTTGTGTGGATCCCGAGTTGTGGGGAAGAGTGCTGATCACGTGTGGAGTCTCCATTCGGATCACCCAGGAACCCGAGATCGGAATGAGTAAAGTCGTTATCACCAGGCCACGTGTCAATCACGTGTTTGGCTTTAATACACGCAAATGTTGTACAAAAGTTGGGAGATTCGAAGTCATCACTACTACTGTCAGAGTGCGAGTGACTGCCATTGTTGACTCTGATCCACATCCACCACACCCGCCATGGAGAAGGTCCAGTTTCAGCTCGAGCAGACGCTCCCAGAGCTCAAGGACCTCTACGACAAGGGTCTCTTCTCAAAACAGGAGATCGACCAGATCACCAAGCGCCGCACCGCGTTCGAGACATCGCTCATCCGCATCAAGACCCGCAAGGACGACTTCTTCAAGTATGCCGAGTACGAGATCAATCTCGAGCGCCTCCGCAAGGTGCGCTGGAAGAAGTGCGGGTACCACGTGAACCCGCCTGGGCCGAGCGCGTCGACGTACTCGCTCCCCCGGCGCACGCTGTACATCCTCAAGCGCGCGACCAACAAGTTCCCCGGCGACCTTGCCGTGTGGCTCGCGTACGTCGAGTACGCCGCGCACCAGGGTATGACCAAGGTTGTTGCCAAGGGCCTCAACTCGGCGCTGCAGCACCACCCCCTCTCCCCCACCCTCTACCTCCTCCTCGCGCACCACCACCTCCACCCCGGAGACCCACTCCCGCGTGCAGCGATCCCGAGCTCGAGCGCCAATCCCCTCGACCTTCCCCAGCGCCGCGAGGGTACCTCTGGCTTTTCTCTTGAGGGAACCGGCCCTGCGCGCACTACCCTTCTCCTCGGTCTCCGCATGGTGCCCAAGAGCCACACCCTGTGGCGCGAGTACGCCAAGCTTGAGCTCGGCTGGGTCGAGGGCCTGCGCCGCCGCTGGCGCGTCCTCGGCCTCACCGAGACCAAGAAGGGTGTCGACTTTGACGGAGACGTCGACGCGCTCGTTGGCGGCGATGGAGCCTTTGGGCCGGAGGGCGAGGATGCCCGCCGCGCCATCCTCACCGGCCAGTTGGTCGTGCACGCTCTGGAGAGCGCGCTGAAGAAGGTCCCTATCGGCAACGAGGGGCGGGACGCCGGCGCGGACCCAACTGTCGCGGACGATGGGATGGCATTCCGCGAGCGGTTGCTTGAGATGCTCCGCCGGTACCCTAGCCCGTTGCGCAAGAAGGCCCTGGGCGTCGTGTACGCCGACCTTGAGCGCGTTGCTGCCGAGGGGGGACGAGACGGTGCCCGTGCACGTCTAGCCCTCCTCACGCGCCCACTGTACGACCGCGCGTATGAGGCTGGCGAGGAGGAGCAGGGTGGCATCGTGCTCAAGGGTGTTGAGCTCGTGGATGCCCTGGGCGCGATCGGGAAGGAGGTGCGCAGCGTCGCGAAGAAGGCTGGGCCGGAGTGGGCGGACGTCACTGGAGCGTGGCTCGCTGAGAGGATAGCTGAGGCGAACGACAACGCCGACTTGGTGAGTTGACATCCACTGGTCCGTGACTGACCACAGCAACGCTACCTCCTCTCGACACTGAAGGCACTCACGAAGCCGTCTGTGGCTGCTCCCCCATCACTCCTGCTGCGGCATTTGGAGCTTGTCAAGGCGGTCGACCCAGAGTCGTACCTCGCCACCGCGCGCTCGCATGCCGCGCAGCACCCTGAGGACGCCGACCTGGCGCTCGCTCGCGTCCGCGCCGAGGTCGAGGACGAGGAGGACCAGGACGAGGTGCTCCGCGTTTGTGCCGAGGCTGCCAAGGCCGTCACCCGCTCCGGGCTGTCCGAGGAGGAGCAGGAGACGGTTGTGGCGGTCTGGCTCGAGTGGGCCGAGTTCGAAAACGAGCACACCACCGAGCCCGAGAAGGCATGGAAGAAGCTCCTCGCGGCCTCGGTGCGCTCCGGCGTCCCGGCTCTCCACCCGCAAATGCTTGCGGCGTACTTCTCCGCTGAGCTCTCGCGCGGCGCGGACCCAAGCGAGACGCTCGACAAGATTGTGCGTGGCTACCACCCCACCCCGACCTTCTTCGCGCCGGCCTTCGACGCGCTCGTCGACGCTGGCGCGCACCTGACCCCCACGAAGCGGGCGAAGGAGGACGCGGCGGCGCACCTCTACCGCGCATGGCGCGGGTCGTGCCGCTCCGACTCTGACCGCGTGGAGGCGGCCCTCATCTACGCCGAGCACCTTCTCGACATCGGGCATGGGCGGGCCGCGCACGTCGCCATCGAGACGGCGCGCCGGGACGTTCAGGACGCTGCTGCGCTCGAGGATGGCTGGACGCGGCTTGTCGATGCCGCGGAGCGCTCGCGCATGAGCGAGGACGAGGAGGAGGAGAGCGACGAGGAGATGGACCAGGACGAGGAGGAGAGCGGATCGGAGAGCGAAGGCAGCGGCGACCTCGAGATGACCATCTAGACACATGTACGCATTTACCTGGGCTATAGACTGCCTCCAAGGTGCAAAGAGGGCGGAGGGAGCGAGGGAGCGTTCATTGACCCACCGGCCAGCGACTCGACAGCCACCCACGACGTCTGACGCCGTATAGCTAGCTCAGCCCGCTCCACACTTCATCCAGACAGTAAGATGTCCACGATACGACGCCCAAGTGGTCTCGATACACATCGCCACGTCTAGCAATGCATTGTGCAGTTCCTCTCACGAACAGATCTTACCCAAGACGAAATATGGTTGTTGTACACATCGGCCGCTTAGCTCAGCTGGTTAGAGCATTGTACTAATACGCAGCGCGTATCAGTAATGCAAAGGTCGGCAGTTCGATCCTGTCAGTGGTCATTACCTTTTGCTTTTCGGGTCTCGGGTCTGTTCAGCCTGATAGGGGCAGGAGAGGAGACAACTTGGACGGTTGGTGGTGGTGGGTGGGTGGAGTGGAAGTGCGGCTTGCAGGTTATCGCTATCCCACACTAGTCCCACTCCGTGTACAGACGGCCCTTGTCTCAAACTGCCTTGTTTTGCATGTCCGCGCAGCGCCGCGGTGTCTGTGAGCGCGACTGTTTCGGAGCTTGATTACATCTCGGCTACTCGGGATTCGGATGCAGAGTGGGGGCCCATGCAGCGGTGCCCCTTGCCCACCCCGGCCACCCCAGACAGACCCCGGCCTGTGCTCTCTGCCCCTCCTTGCATCCCTGGCATCTCTCCGTTCAACTTCCAGCTCACCCTCACCAACAAGCATCATGTCCGACGACCGGTGGAACGGCGACGAGTACCTCAACCGCCCAGGGCACCTGGAGAGCGCCGAGACCAACGCGCGCAACATCCAGACGGCCGTGGCCGCCTCCGGCATCCCGGCCTCGCGCTTCGGCGAGCTCAACCTCCTCGAGGTCGGCGCCGGCGTGGGCACCGTCACGCGCCACCTCGGCTCCTTTGGCTCGGTGCACGCCCTCGAGCCCAGCCAGAACATGCTCCGCGTCCTCTCCCGCCTCGTCAAGGACCTCCCGAACGTCACGTACGCCGAGCACGCGCTCACCCCGGACTCGGCGGACGCGTTTGTGCGCGGCGAGCAGATGCCCAGCCCGACCCTCGAGGACCCCGAGCGCAAGCTCGCCCCGCCGCGGGCGCGCTTCGACCTCGCCGTGTCGACGCTCGTCGCGCACCAC
Organism: Cutaneotrichosporon sp. PK4640; assembly: GCA_023630115.1. Taxonomy (NCBI): domain Eukaryota; kingdom Fungi; phylum Basidiomycota; class Tremellomycetes; order Trichosporonales; family Trichosporonaceae; genus Cutaneotrichosporon; species Cutaneotrichosporon sp. PK4640. The sequence continues at coordinate 4,476 of JAMALN010000056.1, read as the reverse complement.
GTCGACGACCTCGAGAGCTACTTCCGCGGCGTGCACTCTGTGCTCGTACCCGGCGGCATGTTCTACGTCCTCGAGTTTGCGCACTCGCCCGAGGGCGAGGACCTGAGCAAGCGCTTCCACTGCGAGATGGACAGCTCGCTCGTGCCCGTCAACGATGACGCGTACCACATCAAGGGCAACGAGTTCCGCGAGACCTGGACCGTCGACCACACCAAGGAGATCTTCCGCAAGTACGGATTCACCGACCTCGGGACCGTTGAGACCGAGCCCGTGCCCGCGTTTGGGCGGATTGATGGCCGCACCGCCGTGCCCACCAAGGTCGTCTGGGGCCGCAAGGCCGAGTAGGTGGGTTACCCAGCTGGACAGAGCTGATACCAGAACATATGAATGTAGTGTATCACATGGATGTATACAGTGAAGTACTTGTCACAACTCCGACTAGTAGTCCGGCCCCCACTCGTACTCGTGCACCTGGTGCACGGGCACGCGCTCTTCATGATCCGCCGCGCTCGCGATACGGCGGAGCCTGCTGAAGAACTCGACGTGCCGGACGGCGGGATACGAGTCGATGGGGAACGCCTCGCACAGACGCACCGCAAGCTGGCCGTAGTCCTCGTACTCGTCCGGTGGAATGAGCAACGCCGCCTCGGCCACATACCCCTGCACCGTGCGCGTCGAGATCTTGAGCGACGACGCAAGCTCGCTCACGCTTCCGCCCGCGACGAAGAGGCTCAGCGCAAGCGTGTGCCGCGGCTTGGCGCCGGCGCGTGTGGCAGCTACCACTGCGGGATGGTTCCGCGTGGTCTCGGCGAGCTTGTAGGAGGCTGAAGGGAACTGCGGGATGGCGATCTGCTGCTCGAGGCTCGCGAGCTCGTGGTTCATCCCGCGCTCGGCTGCACGCCGCACCATCGCGTTGTAGATCAGCACACCAACGTATGCGTCGTTGGCGGCGTCTGTTGTTAGCCTCACCTGTTCGGGAACGTACACTCGATCTGCTCGGCGTTGAGGTCCTTGCTCCACGCGCCTTCGCGGATGCCCTCGCTCTTGTCGAGCGGGACGCCAAGGTAGTGCTGCGTCAGGCGCGCGAGGCTGATGAGTCGCGCCGAGCGGGTCCAGATCTCATGGTCGATGAGGTGTGCAATGTGCGACAGTTCGAGGAGGCCGGATGTGTTCTCGATGAGCTCGTCGCGGTGCATCTTCCGCGCGTCCATGTTGATGTTGACGCCGAGCTTGAGCCGTTCGGGGTCATTCAGCACGGCCTTAATGCCCGGCCCGATCACGCCGTCTATGGGCAGATGGTAGACGACGACCGTCCGAGCGTCCGCGATCTGGACGACGGCGGTACGGCCCTGCGGCCACACGTACTTCTTCGCGTGCGCGTCCCACTTGCCCGCGCGGTAGCGCTTGATGCTCCCGTCCTTGTTCTGGCGCGTGAGCACCGGTCCAATGCCAGGTGGTGGCCATTCGAGGTCAAACCCTAGTGGGCCCCGGAGGCACGAGACCAGGTCGTCCGCTTCCCCTGCGTCGCGTGTGTACACGACGTTTGGTGGGCGGTCAAAGTGGCCCGACAGTGGGCGGGAGATGGAGAAGTAGGGCTGCTCGGAGGGCTCGACGCGCGTTCGGGGCGACCGCGACCGTGGGGGGCTGGCAGCCGTGGAACCTGATGCCTCCTCAGCATTCTCCACGGTTTTCCCCTCGGTGAAGACGTCGCTGTCGGCTCGCACCGCAGACATGCCCCGTGCCCGTGCCAACGTCGACGCGGTCACTGCCTTGTCCAGGCTGAGTCCAGCAATCGCCTCGGCGATCTCCTCGGCGTCCATGCTCGGGTTGGCGGTGGACGCCATACGTGCGGCCTTCCGTGCCCTCATGGCAGCTATGAGGCGTTGTGCGCGGCGCCCCGCGCTGTCTTCCGGGGCCGGGGCGGGCACTGGCGCCGGTGTTGGCATGGCACGGGTGGAAGGTATAGGCGACGACTGGGCTGCGGCCGAGTGCATGTCGAGGGGCGAGTGAGGCGAGTCGAGCGGCAAGCCCATAGTGAACGAGTCGGACGCCTCGCTGAAACTTGAACCGCTCTCACTGGTGCTCGTGTAATCGGCGATGCAGCGGGGCTGGTGTGGTGTCGGCGCGGCGCGGCGCACGAAGAAGGGATGGATCTTGTACATGCGCGCCGGGGAGCGCGGCGGCGTGTTGGCCGTCGCGGCGAGGGGAGAGTACACGGGGACAGCGCGGGTTCTGGACGGTGTGGTGGGAGGGGGCGGAGCGACAGTAGGAGCAGTGGGAGCGGCGGCGGCAGGGGGAGGGGTGGAGCTGAGGGGAGGCGAGGGGGATGGCGAGTCAACGGGCGACGGGAGTGGCGAGGGCGTGCTGGCGCGCGAGGACGGCGCCGATACCGCGCTCGACACTGAGATCGGGCTCGAGGCTGTGCCCCGTGCAAAGCGCGCGCGTCCGGCACGTATGCCGAGCTCTGCGCCGAGCTCTGCGAGTGCCATGGTTGTTGAAGAGGCGTCGGAGAGAGATGTTGTGTTGGGCAAATATTGGTGTTGTGCCTGGGTGACTGGACTCTGGGTGGCGAGTGGCGGGTGAGTGGCACACGGTCTGTGCGTGGTCACCATCACTGGTACACAGAGGCCCTCTGCAGTGCATTGCCGCCTCTGACTCTCTGAAGCGACTGATGGAGTTGCTTGTCCTCAGTGTGTGTCGCGTGAGGAGCGGGCCTGTAGATGCAGCGACACAAGGACGGCGCGTCGGCCACCCCCGACACCCCCAGCGATGGCGTCACTTCGGCATGTCGACGCATCTCTTCATGCAACATCTCCATTCATCACCATCTCACTCCGATGTCGCGATGGACGCCTCAGCTTTCCCCACGATTGTGGAAGAGATCCTCTCTCACGTCGAGCGGCGCACGCTCCTCCCCCTCCGCCTCGTAAGCCGGGACTTCAAGGCGCGCGCGGACCGCCTCCTCGCCTCCCACATCCGTCTGGAGCTCGGCCACAGCGCCGACGACGCGATACGCGCCGGCCCTCTCGGCCTTCCCGTCAAGACTTGGCTTCCGCGGACGGTGCGGGCGCACGCAGACGCCCCAGCGTCCTTTGGCGCGCCGGATCCGGGGACGCGCGAGATGGTCCGCCGCGCCAGGGTGGTTGACATGGTCTGGGGCCCGGACACTGTACGTTCCCCCATCTCCCTAGCTGACCCAGTTCTACTACGGCTACCCCTCGTCCTTCGCGCCGGGGCACAGCCTCTCCGCGGCCATCGGCGCCGGCGCACTCTCCGCCCACTCCGTGCGCGTCTACCTCCCCGGCTGGCGGGACAGCTTCACCAACGGCCAGGCGTTGCACATCCGCGCGCACCTGCCCGACCTGATCGTCTTCGCCCCCGACGGGCGGGGGGACCTGAACGCGTTGCCGACGATGCGGCGCGTCGCCCTCGCCGTCGATGGCGGGATCCACCGCCGTATCCCCCACCTCCGGCTGGAGCGGTACGAGGCCGGCCCGGACGAGTACGTCGTCCACCTCCTCGAGCCTGGGAGCCTGCCGGGGCGGGCGAAGCGCGCGGGCATCCCCGATGCGCGGGAGGAGGTGGGGATGCTCTTCCGAGACACTCTGGTTGGCGACTTCATGCTCGCGCTGGACCGGTGGGCGCGGTTCGGCGCGGGCAAGGACGTCGAGCTGGGGTGGGGGCGGGATCCGGAGACGATTGATCAGGAGAGGGCGGAGGGGGATGGGGAGTGGCTGCGGTGGCTCGTCGAGGCCGAGGACGCGTTCGTGCACCCCGCACTGGAGCGCCGACCGGCGCGGTATACCTTCGTCGGAGGGCGGCGCGCCATCACGGACAACTTTGGGCTCATGTCCGACGCGTCGTCCCTTGATATCGGGCGCGCCGTCGTGCGTACCATGCTCCGCTCGGGGTTCGCGAGCCACCGCTGGGTGCCTGTGCCCGTCATACTGCGACTCGTGCGTGAACGCGTGCGTTTCCTAGATCCCGAGACGTACGCCGTCGAAGTGGGGGCACAGCAGTTCGCCCTGGAGACGCGCTGGGACCCCTACGACGGGCCAGAGGCCACATATCTTGCCTAGACTACCTTGCATCTACCGTCTACAGAATAGGAATACAGACCACTACCACACTCACTTGCACCGCTGGTGCACGATGTTCATGCCGTGCTCCTCGTACTCGTCCTTGGTCACCCAGAGCTGGTGGAACGTGCCGAGCGACGCGAGCACCGAGCCACCCAGCCACGCCGAGTACTTGCGCTCGTACGGGATCGAGGGCGAGTGGATCTTGATTTTTTGCTGCTGTCAGCTGCGCCCTAGTGACGAGGCTAGCTGGCTCTGCTATGCGTTCACTCACACTGGGCATAAGGTTGGCAAGCTCAACGTCCAGACGCTCAGTCAGGCCACGCGTCAGACTCGTGTTGCCGACGACGACAATGTTCTGCAGGAGGGCAGCGCGCACGTCCACATCGCACGCCAT